>JAXQGJ010000104.1:0-31775 GCA_037039655.1 Pseudozyma sp. M118-08B | reverse complement strand
AATCTGTCCTATTACTGATAATACTACAATATCCCTCTCTTGCGCCTTTTCCCGGCTCAATCTCGATTTCGAGAAGCTGGCCTTGCTTTCCCCGCCGCATTCACCACTCATCGGTGGGTGTGAAGCGAGCTTATGCTGTACTGAAAGAAGTGCCGACCATCGTCCGTGCTGCAACTTTCCAGCGGCAGCCAGAGGGGGACCGGGAGCCTGAAAGGGACAGCAACGTATTGAAGCATTAAGGGGCGGAATGTTCTTCTCAAGCATCGACTGTTCATGCGCCTGCGTGTATTGCCCACTCTTCCGTTCTCCTCAGAACACATGACAAAGCTTGTACACTCTTTCCTGAAATTCAGAGACTTCCTGCTGTCGAACAGATGCGGACAAGAAGTGTCAGAATGGTCTGTATGCATGGATCGACGGTACAGTCGATGCTGCCTGCTGCCTCGGACACGCAGTCCATTGTAAACAGTTGCAGGGATGCCGGCGTGCACAGTTACAAGATGGAATGGCAAAGCCGAGAGGCATGTCTGCTGTGCCAAGCGTGGGAGGTCGAGCCACCTCAGCGAGATGAAGGTCCTCACTCCGGCAGCAGCACAGTGTGTGACCCACCAACCTGGAAAACTTGAATACAATGCTTTGAATCGTCAATGCAAGCAAGCGATGCAGATCTTTTCGAGGATCATGCGGTTCAACTCAAGCGAGCTTTATTGTTGCAGTTGAATTGCCTGAATTGGCAAAAGAGCGAAAAGTGAGGACAAGAAGAAGAAAAGGGGTCGTGATCTGCGACAAGCATATGGCTCCTGTCACTTGCATAGTCAAAACACAGCTCAGAAAAAGCAGAAAAATGAGAGCGCGTCGGTGAGAACGGCATCATGCGGCAGTAAAACGGCGGTCTGGCGGGCAAACAAGCGGACGTGCTGGGCCGCCGAGAGGCTCGTGTGCTTTCTTTTTTCTATCTTCTCTTGTGAATACAAATTGAGAGGTGGGCTTTCAAATCAACACTTCAACCAGCTGCTGCAGTGGAAGCTTTCTCTTGCTTCTCGACTTTGAAGCATTGAGCTCACACCGCAACTTGCATGAACCCACCGCATCGCACCGCACCGCATCCTTTGCAGAGTGCAGCATCGCAGCCTTCTGCACTTTGTCGGTCCTCGAAAGCGTTTGAAGAGAAGAGAAACTGTGTTTGATCTCTCCAAGTCGCCGACGTTCCTGTGGTAGTTTCGGCATCCTTTCAACATCTCGCCGCAGCCTCACGTGTGCCAACCGAGATTCCCGTTCCCTCTGACCTTCGAGCGCGGGAATCGAAAGCCGTCGGATACGCATACGCTTCCAAGAAGCGAGTATCAGTAAGAGTAAGACGACCCTTCAGTGGATGTGAAAAAGTGTTCCAGAATTCGATCTTTCTCTGCTTATCACGAAGGTTGATGCCGTCCATATCGTATGTTGCGAGGCGACATCGACCCTACTGCAGCCGGCGTCCGCGATGAGACACCCTCAAATCATGTTTCAAGACCGTTTAGCTGCCTCTTTGCGGAAGCCATCCGATACGGGGTTTCGTAGGCGTTCCGATAGTTAGCGATCAGTGTCCGCAAAGTGCCAAAAGTAGGCACGTTTGCCCATCCCGATGAAATTTGAGATATGGTAGAGGGTGGCTCCCAAGGTCTCACATGAAAGGCCATCTGAGATTAAAAATGTGAGACAAGACCCCAAATCTATTTCTTCCTGAGACAGGTTCGTGCAAATCTTGGCTCTTGTCGGCGCTGCCTCGTCCGGTTCAAGTGCAAGATCTTAGCAAAATGGCGTTCGCATCGTCGCAGGATAGGATCGGCATCGATCCTTCTCTGATCTGGTATCGGGATTGATGCTGATCTGCCTTCGATGTTCTCGTGCTGTTAGAGCCTGGTGTGCACAGTTGTATCAACGCCCCATGACACCCAAGACTAGCTGAGCCGCTCCCTTGGATCTGAGAAGGGGCGTAGAATCATCCTGATTGCGTACCTTGACCAGGTGATATAGATCAATAGACATGTCGACGAGGCATAGTGTTCCTGTGTTCCTAGGACGGGTTCTCGAAGTGGCTTGCAACAAAATGTTTGCTTTTCGCTTCCTGCAGTGTCAACACGGAATCGTCCGATGCGCGGCATTGCGCCCGATAAACTGGGCCAGTCGCGCCAAAGATCACGTGTAGCTGTGCGCAAACAAAAATGAAGAGGCTGGAAACTAGCAATTTATTCGTGAGTTGAGTTGGCATCTCAGAAAATGTGGGCAAAAAGATGGCAACAAAAAACGAGACGAAATTGGCGGGCTGACAGCATATTCGGAACTTGACCGTTCTCAACTGCAGTACGTGCAGCAAGAATCGGTCATCCTAGTACATCGATATCGTCCAATCGAGAATGGCGGATCGCATCGGGCGAATTTCAATTGGCTGCCCTGCACGTAGGAAAGCGCAGAGGCAGCAACCTGACTTCCGAGGGAGAAGCACCACTCAAAAGGGCGGCTTTAGAGCGCGACGCGGGGTTGAGGGAGAGAGAGAGTGGCGATTAGGCTTGCATTCACGACCAAACCAGCTTCCTTGATTGGCCGACTCCAACATTTTTTTTTCCTAACCTTCTTCCGCCGCTTGTCTGCAGATCCGACGAGTCAGTTGAAATCCGGCAAGAAGAAAGCTCAAAAAATTGACCAAAAAAAGTTGTGCTTCCGCCGAACAGACTCGCACTGACACCCGATGAAATTCCAATCCTAGCTGTGACGCTGCAGCAAACTGCCTCCACCCTTACCAAGCTTCAGACCTCGTACAGCTTGGAACCTCTTCTTCCTCCCATCATCTACTCGATCATACCCCACAGACACACTCTCCCCAACATGTCTGCTTCTCAGCCCATCGCCATCCTCTCGGTCTACGACAAGACGGGTCTGCTTGACCTCGCCAAGGGTCTTCACGCTCTTGGTGTTCGTCTTCTTGGTTCCGGAGGTACCGCCAAGCTCGTTCGTGAGGCCGGCCTCCCCATCGGAGATGTTTCCGACATCACAAAGGCCCCCGAGATGCTCGGTGGTCGCGTCAAGACTCTTCACCCCGCTGTTCACGGTGGTATTCTTGCTCAGACCAGCAAGTCTTCCGATGTCGAGGACCTCAAGGCCCAGAGCATCGAGCCCATCGATGTAGTCGTCTGCAACCTCTACCCTTTCGAGGAGACCATTGCTAAGGAGCCCAAGCCCACCATCGCACAGGCTACTGAGGAGGTCGACATCGGAGGTGTCACTCTTCTCCGTGCCGCTGCCAAGAACCACGAGCGCGTTTGGGTGCTTTCGGACCCCAAGGACTACACCAAGTTCCTCGACAACTACGCCAGCAAGGATGCCGAGGCTGCCAAGGCCAACCGCAACCTTCTCGCCGTCAAGGCGTTCTCCCAGACTGCCCACTATGACGAGGCCATCAGCAACTACTATCGTCAGCAGTACGCCGGTCTTGCTTCCAAGTCCACCGACGTCGTTCAGCAACTCCCTCTCCGATACGGTGCCAACCCTCACCAGAAGCCCGCTCAGGCCTTTGTTACCAACGGTGAAATGCCCGTCAAGGCACTTTGCGGCTCGCCCGGCTACATCAACTTCCTCGACTCGCTCAACGCCTGGGCTTTGGTTCGTGAGCTCGCCGAGGCTACCGGTTTGCCCGCCGCTGCCAGCTTCAAGCACGTCTCCCCCGCCGGCGCTGCCGTCGGTGTTCCTCTGACCGACCTCGAGGCCAAGGCCTTCTTTGTTGACGATCTTGGAGAGCTTTCCGGCTTGGCCACTGCTTACGCTCGTGCTCGTGGTGCTGACCGCATGTCGTCGTTCGGCGACTTTATCGGTCTTTCCCACCCCGTCGATGTTCAGACTGCCAAGATCATCTCGCGTGAAGTGAGCGACGGTGTTATTGCCCCCGCTTACGAGCCTGAGGCGCTCGAGATCTTGCAGAAGAAGAAGGGCGGCAAGTACTGCGTCCTCCAAATCGACCCTCAATTCCAGCCTTCCGACATCGAGACCCGTACCGTTTACGGTGTTCAGCTGCAACAGCGTCGTAACGATGTCAAGATCACCAAGGACCTCTTTACCAACATTGTCTCTGAGAACAAGGAGATCCCCCAGGGCTCGCAGCTTGACTTGATCGTCGCTACACTCGCTCTCAAGTACACTCAGTCCAACTCGGTCTGCTACGCCAAGAACGGTCAAGTCATCGGTCTCGGTGCTGGTCAGCAGTCCCGTATCCACTGCACCCGATTGGCCGGTAGCAAGACCGACAACTTTTGGTTGCGTCAACACCCTCGTGTTTTGAGCTTGCCCTTCAAGAAGGGAACCAAGCGCCCCGAGAAATCGAACGCCATCGACCTTTTTGTTGAAGGCACCGAAAACCTCTCTGCAGAGGAGAAGGCTGAGTGGGAAGCCGTCTTCGAACAGGTTCCTGCCGCCCTCAGCGCAGAGGAGCGCAAGGAACACGCCGAAAAGCTCAGCGGCGTCGTTTGCGCAAGTGACGCTTTCTTCCCCTTCCCCGACAACGTTCATCGTGCCAAGAGGAGCGGTACTAGCTTCATCGTCGCCCCCGGTGGATCGGTCATGGATGAAGCTTGTGTCGCTACAGCTAACAAGTACAACATTGTTGTGGTCAGGACTAACCTTCGTCTTTTCCACCACTAAAGGCTCCGTTCTTTCCAGCTAGATCGTTGTACTCTCTTTTCTCTACGTCTTGTCAAGTTTCAACACTTTCCATTTTCCCTTTTTTGCTCTCGCTTATATCAGTCTCTCATCAGTCTTTGTTTTTCTCAATCGCAGTTACAGTTTTCGGTCTTTCTTTCGCGGGCTCGGTCTGTGTTCGAATGCGTTAGAATGTGTCTTTTTCCACTTTGACGTTCATGGATATGCTACAGCTTACGAGGAACTGGGAAGCGTAGCGCCAGGATACAGCTTTCCTGGGTTCAACAAATTCTTTGGATCCAGCGCCAACTTGATCGCCTTCATCACCCTTATCGTACCACCTGGCAACTCTTTCTCCAGATACTCGATCTTCCCCATCCCGACACCGTGTTCACCCGTACAAGTACCTTGCAGTTTCTGCGCTCTTTCGCACAATCTCCCAACCACCTCCGTTGTGATCTTTGTCTCTTCCGGATCGCTCGCATTGAAAGGAATCAGCGCATGGAAATTTCCATCCCCCGCATGACCCACAATAGCGGTTCCTTTCAACCCTGACTTTTGAAAATCTTCCTGCGACTCTCTCACCAACCTCGGCAATGCACTGATGGGAACGCAAACATCCGTCGTCCAAACTTTCACCCCTGGAGCTTCGTTCGTTGCAGCTACGGCCCACAACGCTGCTTTGCGACCTTCCCAAATCTTGGCTGCTCTCTGTTTATCCGTTTCGAACTCTACGCTTTCCTTTCGTGCACCAAACTTTACACTGGCTTTGGTGATGGCTTCTTTGGCCTCAGCAACGGCGGCGGTACCACCGGAAAGCTTGAAAAAGAGCGAATCTTTTTCGTCGTACGTACGTCCGCATAGGTTGGATTCGTTGATGGATTGAATCATCTTGTAGTCGAGCAATTCGATGCATTGAACGGGGATTCCAGAGAGAAGGATCTCGTTGACGGTTTGGGAGGCCGCTTCGACGTTGGGGAAGCTCGCTACGGCTACTGCGTCAGCTGGCATTTTGGGAGCAAGACGGATGGTGACTTCGGTGACGATACCGAGAGTTCCTTCGGCTCCAACGATGATTTTGCCGATATCGAAACCTGCGGATGATTTGCGTGCTCGTCCACCACCACGTGTAGAGATGATTTCTCCGTTGGCTAAGACGATTTTCATATCGAGGAAATGCTCTCCTCGAGCAGTGCCGTAGCGTACGGCGTTGGTGCCTGAGCAGCCAGTACCGATCATTCCACCGATGGTGGCTCCCGGTCCAGGGTCGAGTGGGAAGAAGAGCTGATCTCCATGCTTGTCGCAGTACTGGTTGATGGCTTCCCACCCGACACCTGCTTGTACGACCATGTCGCCATCTTCTGGGTGGAAGGCAAGGATCTTATCCATACGGCTCATATCGATCGAAATGCCTGCAAAAGGCGCAATGTAGTGGCCTTCGAGACTCGTACCTCCTGAAAAGGGAACGATGGGCATGCGGTACTTGTTCGCGATCCGAATGACGGCTTGCACATCGGGCGTGTCTCGAACATACACAGCGACGGAAGGTTTGGTACCTTCAGAGGAACTTCGATGTCCGTTTTCGTCAAGTCCACGTCGTTCAAGTTCGTCCTCTTCGGTGGTGACAAAGTCGTCCCAGTTCTCGCCTTGGGATGTGAAGTACGATTTGAGCTCTTCGATCGCCGTTTCAAAGTCGGCCTTGGTGCCGTAGGAGAAGGGAAGCTGGGGGTCGCTGTAGGGATATTCATTGCTGCCGACTTTGGTAGAAGGTCCATCGAGGCCGATCTTGGAGGTGCTATTGCCGGTCTGCTGGGACAGGTAGTACGCATTGGCGCCTAAGCCGATTGCGAGAAGTCCAAAGACGAGGTTGCGCGAGCTCGAAGCGCTGGCTGCTGACGCTTGTGCATCAGATCTGGTTGCATTCGAGCTGTTGTGCCGACATGCTGACGATGCCAGGAACCGACGAGCGGAAGACGTCGAGATCGAGGCCTGATTGCGAGCCACGCTCGAGATCCCCTTGAAGGTGCGGTTCATGGTTGCCATCTTCATGGACCTGATGCGTGATTGAGAGAGCTGAGGTGATGGAGGATAGATGGAGAGTATAGGAGAGCGAGTCTCAGTGATACTTGACTCGAAGCATTACCCGGACGTCCAAGTGTAGACTGGCAATTCACCGAGCATTTGACCGACTCTTTGGACGAGGTCGGAAAAGGGTGTAACGGCCTTCTCAGGTTGAGGCTTTCCCCCGCAAATATGGCTTGCTTCTGTCCCCCACGCTGAGCTGAAATAGCGGCGCTTCGGTCACAAATTCCCCGTCGTCGTCGAAGCCCGCCGGGATCCCATTTTTTTCGAGACAACAACCCGTAACGACAGAGCAAGTCTAACATCGTGAATTGATTTGATGATTTTGCTGTCATCTCGGCAGCAGGGCTAGTCTAACACCTTGAGCTCGTCCATCCTGGTTACAGACCGGCAGTAAGCATCATTTCCAAATTTGTGCATACATCAAGTTTCCCGCCTCGGCGAGCAAATGCACCTCAAACGCACTCAACGCGTGTGCCTCGCTCCAAGAAAACGCTCGGGGCTCGGCCACACTGGCCATTCTGTCGTCCAACCGTGTCAGGAAGAAGAGCAACACAGAATGCCAAAAGCCAAAAAAAGTGGTTGACCTGCAGCTGGGGCCCAGTTATGCATTGCTAGAGCACGGCAGACACCCAGCAGCAGTAGCTGACGGTGCCACAACGACTCAAGGCACCTGTCACTACCTTTCCTACTTTCCTGCCATCTTTCAACACCGCCGATCTTGTTGCATAACTTCTCACTTGCTTTGAATCTGCCACCACATAACACAACGTGGTCCAGTAACGTGGCAGAGGGATAAATTTGGCATTCTTTCCGATTCCTGCAAAGTGGCTCATCTCCGATCCGACCATAAGTTATTCCTCCGACCGAGCAGCTCCTCAAACCTAGTCGGAAGAAATTCGGTGTTGATCTTGATACCATTGTGTTGCTCTGCTTCTGCAACGAGTCTGCTCACCACCACCACCACCATCATCCTAAAGATCCTTCGCGAACCTCCTAGCAACGATGTCGTCGGGCAACAGATCCTTCTTTGCACCGCAAGAAACGCGAGTGAATCTCCCTCAAGGCAGCAGCTCACAGACCCCAGATATTACTCGACCAGCAAGCCCTTCCGAGAATGATCGCGCTCCATTTCTCAACGGCGGCGACAGTAGTCCGCGCGAAGACGTTCGTATGGGCGCAAAGGCGATGCGCAATGAGTCGGAAAAGCCTGCGGTAGGCATCATGGCCTTGGCTCCTATTCTCAGCTACTGTGCTGCGAGTATCACGATGACCGTAGTCAACAAGTTCACCGTATCCGGCGCCGGGTTCAACATGAACTTGCTTGTTCTATTGATTCAATCCACTGTCGGTGTCACTTGCGTTCTCATTGCAGAGCGCATGGGACTGATCCAGCTGCGTGGTCTCAACGCTCGCGATGCCTGGAACTGGATGCCGCTCAGTACCATGCTCGTTTTTGTCATCTGGACCGGCAGTAAGGCATTGCAGTACCTCAACATTTCGGTCTACACTATCTTCAAGAACTTGACCATCATCCTCATCGCCTACGGAGAAGTCATGTGGTTCGGCGGCCGTGTGACCAAAATCGTACTCGGCAGTTTCCTCCTTATGGTCTTGTCCTCTCTCATCGCCGCCTGGTCTGACATTTCCAGCGTGTTCGCTCTCGGCAACTTGACCATGCCTCACACACCTGACTCGATCAGCGGAGGCATGGTCCGAAACTATACCACTGGCGTCCTTGTTCCCGTCACCGACCCATTGCAGGCTCAGAAAGACGCCGTCAACGCTCAGATTCAGGCTGCCACTGCTGGCGACGTCCTCGACGGCTTCCAAGGCTACGGTCTGCTCTCAAGCGGCTACCTCTGGATGGCACTCAACTGTATCTGCAGTGCTACCTACGTCTTGCTGATGCGTAGCCGTATCAAGCTTACCGGCTTCAAGGACTGGGACACCATGTACTACAACAATTTCCTCAGTATTCCCGTGCTTTTCGTCATGTCCTTGCTCGTTGAGGACTGGTCCGGAGCCAACTTGCACAAGAACTTCCCCGACGAGAAGCGGACCGCTCTCATCTCGGCTATCGTCTTCTCTGGTGCTTGCGCCATCTTGATCAGTTACACCACCGCGTGGTGCATCCGAGCTACTTCCAGTACCACTTACAGTATGGTTGGTGCTCTCAACAAGCTTCCTGTTGCACTCAGCGGAATGGTCTTCTTCCACGACCCTGAGGTGACGTTGTCCAGTGTCAGCGCCATCATGGTCGGCTTCTTTGCCGGTCTCGTCTACGCTTTCGGCAAGAACAAGCAGGCTGAAGCGGCTAAACTCGCAGCGGCTTCGCCAGCCAATGGCAGCTCGTCTTTGGGTGGTCACAAGGACGGAGCTGCTCTGCCCATGCACAATCTCAATGATAGGAAGCATTGAGGTGCTGTGCTTTAAACGGAATCACGAAAGCAGCGAAATTGCTCGTTCGCCTTGCATCTTCTTTGTATATAGTATCGATAGAGATACACTGTTGCCCCTTATGTCACCCGAATCGCATAGCATTCCATCGTATGTCAAATCAGGTCTGCACGAAGAGCTGAAAAGGTGACTTGCAAATCTGCAAATGTTGATGAGTCTTTGCTAACATTTTCGGCGAAAAATGCTACTGTGTGTCTCAAAGCGAGCTTCCAAAGTGACAGATGTCAGGAGTCCATCTCAGCGCGTGCCTGTGCCTGTTGCCTGTTCCGACAAAAGTTTCGACGTGGCGAAAGTGCCAAATTGCTGCGTTCCCGTGCCTATTTTCGGCTCCGCTCATAAGTGGAAGTGCAGTGCAGCGCTACAAAGTAGTGCACGAACCCTCTTCGAGCTTTAATTCCTCGAGCTCAACAAGCACTTACCACTCCGCCGTCGAGCTTCTTCTTTCTCCTTCACCCCTAAACCGTCTTCAACTTCAAAACGACGAAAAGACTGGAGCATCATGTCGAGCGGAAACTTTGACGCCAACAAGGCGCAGAACTTGCCCGAAATCGAGAAGCAAATGGCGGTTCGATGTGTCGAGCATGCTCAGACCTACTGGAATCTTTTGGAGAAGATCAAGCCTTCGACTCTTCGATTGACAAAGTGAGTATCAAAGCTCGGGATCGCAGTCGAGCTTCCGTGCTTGATTCGCATCACTCGAGGAGCTCAGCGCCATCCCGCATCGATGCCTTACTGACCACTCTTGCCTCCTTTTCTGCTCTACCGCCCGCTTAGGCTCGATGATGAGATGTACGAAGACTTCCAGGCCTCTTTCCCAGAGTTCGCAGAATCAACCGATCCCAAGTCCGTACTCAAGATCGACGAGGAAGCAATGAAGAGCCCTGCCGGCAAGGAGAAGTGGAGGGTCTTCATCAACAAGTACGAGAACAAGGTCGCCGACTTCAACTTTGGTACTTTGATCCGTACCGATGCTAGCGACGAATACACTCAGTTCAACACCACCTTTGTCACGAGGCTTCAGTTCTACGTCTACGAGATCGCTCGTTGCCGACGTGGTCTCAACGACTGGGTCTATGAGAAGGCACAAAAGGAAGCTGCCAAGGAGAAGGCTAAGAAGGCCGGCAAGTAAATTACCTTCACTACTTTCAGCATTCACTACTACCGTCAGATTCGCATCTTCGAACATACCACGTTGCATCTGCTTAGCGATGGCTTGTGTATAAGGATTGAGACAGGGCATATCTCCTTAGCCTTCTCTATGAATGTCAGAGTCGCATCGGCGATACGAATGTCTATACGGGAAAATTCAAAAATGTTAACCCGCTCTGATTAGACATAGGCATTTGCGCCTCCACATGTGCGAAATTTCGATGCATGTCTGCGCCTGTTTTAGCGCTCGAGCCACGAGCTGAGCTGGAAGGCGGCGCGCGCACTCAGTGATCGACTTGCCGCGCAACTGCCCTGTGTGGCGGCACAACTGGAATTTTAGGGCAGCAAGCTGCGCAACGAAGGCGCAGCGCAGAGTGCGGCTTGACCAAACTGAGCCTTGAACTTGCTCAGCACAGAGCAGCTGAGCAACACAGCTGAGCAACACTCCACTCTTCAGCCCGAGATCTTCTTTACTCCAAACTCTTCCTTCTTCATCCTCATCCACCACCCATCATTGTCGAGAAACGTGGCCACACAGCAAGGATCATTCGGCCTAATTAGATAGTCTCGATTTCGACTCGCTTCTGCGCACCAGTACGATTTAAGTACCACCATCTTCACACACGCATATCTTGGCTAGACATCATGTCTGACCCCGCCCCCTCAAATCCTCCTAAGCCAGCACCTGCTGATGACAAGGACGAGGTCGCAACCGCCATTCTTCGCCAGAAGAAGGCAGCGAACAAAGTTTTCGTCGAGGAGTCCACCACCGACGACAACTCGGTAGCATGTCTCTCGCCTGCTAAGATGGACGAGCTCGGACTCTTCCGTGGTGACACCATCCTCTTGCGAGGCAAGAAGAGGAGAGATACCGTGTTGATCTGTCTCTCCGACGAAAACACCGAAGACTCCAAGATCCGCCTCAACAAGGTCGCTCGTAACAACCTCCGCGTCAAGCTCGGCGACCTCGTCTCGATTCACGCTTGCCACGATATCAAGTATGGCAAGCGCATTCACGTTCTTCCTTTCGACGACAGCGTCGAAGGTCTCACCGGCAACATCTTTGATGTCTACCTCAAGCCATACTTCCTCGAGGCTTACCGCCCTGTTCGCAAGGGTGACACCTTCACCGTTCGCGGTGGCATGCGTGCCGTCGAGTTCAAGGTCATCGAGACCGACCCTGCCGAGTTCTGCATTGTCGCACAAGATACCGTCATCCACACCGAGGGTGAGCCCGTCAAGCGCGAAGACGAGGAGGCCAACCTCTCGGATGTCGGATACGATGACATCGGTGGTTGCAGGAAGCAGATGGCCCAGATCCGTGAGATGGTAGAGCTCCCTCTCCGTCACCCACAACTCTTCAAGTCGATCGGTATCAAGCCTCCTCGTGGTGTGCTCATGTACGGTCCTCCCGGTACTGGTAAGACACTCATGGCACGAGCCGTCGCCAACGAGACCGGTGCCTTCTTCTTTTTGATCAACGGTCCCGAGATCATGTCCAAGATGGCCGGTGAATCCGAGTCCAACTTGCGAAAGGCGTTTGAGGAGGCCGAGAAGAACAGCCCTGCTATCATCTTCATTGACGAGATCGACAGTATCGCACCCAAGCGTGAGAAGACCAACGGTGAAGTTGAGCGCCGTGTCGTATCGCAGCTTCTTACTCTCATGGACGGTCTCAAGGCTCGCTCCAACATTGTTGTCATGGCTGCTACCAACCGACCCAACTCGATCGACCCTGCTCTTCGTCGTTTCGGTCGTTTCGACCGTGAAGTCGATATCGGTATCCCCGACCCCACTGGCCGACTCGAGATTCTCCGCATTCACACCAAGAACATGAAGCTCGCCGACGATGTCGATCTCGAGCAGATTGCTGCCGAGACCCACGGTTACGTCGGTTCCGATATGGCCGCCCTCTGTTCCGAGGCCGCCATGCAGCAGATTCGTGAGAAGATGGACCTCATTGACCTGGACGAGGACACTATCGACGCAGAGGTGCTCGACTCGCTTGGAGTCACCATGGAGAACTTCCGCTTCGCTCTTGGTATTTCGAATCCCTCAGCTCTTCGCGAGACTGTCGTCGAAGTACCCACCACCACCTGGAAGGACATTGGAGGTCTCGACAAGGTCAAGCAGGAGCTTCAGGAGACCGTCTCGTACCCCGTCGAGCACCCCGAAAAGTTCCTCAAGTACGGTATGGCTCCTTCCAAGGGTGTTCTCTTCTACGGCCCTCCCGGTACTGGTAAGACGCTCCTTGCCAAGGCCATCGCCAACGAGTGCCAAGCCAACTTCATCTCGATCAAGGGTCCCGAGCTGCTCACCATGTGGTTCGGTGAGTCGGAAGCCAATGTGCGTGACGTCTTCGACAAGGCGCGTGCTGCCGCCCCATGTGTGATGTTCTTCGACGAGTTGGATGCCATTGCCAAGTCTCGTGGTGGATCATCTGGTGACGGTGGAGGAGCTGGTGACCGTGTCATCAACCAGATTCTTACCGAGATGGATGGTGTCAGCTCGCGAAAGAACGTCTTCATCATCGGTGCTACCAACCGACCTGATCAGATCGACCCTGCTATTCTTCGTCCTGGTCGTCTTGACCAGCTCATCTACATTCCTCTTCCTGACGAGCCATCGCGTCTCTCGATTCTCCAGGCAACGCTCAAGAAGTCGCCCATCGCCGGTGATGTCGACCTCAACTTCCTTGCCAAGCACACACACGGTTTCTCTGGTGCCGATCTTGCTGAGATCTGCCAGCGTGCCGCTAAGTTGGCTATCCGCGAGTCCATTGAAGCTGACATCAAGCGCGAGCGTGAGCGCCAGGCTAACAAGGAGGCCAACGCTCCCGAGGGCGAGGTCAAGATGGAGGAGGATGCCGCTGGCGCTGCTGCCGAGGAAGACTTTGAGGACCCCGTTCCCGAGATCACTCGTGCCCACTTTGAGGAGGCCATGCGCTTCGCTCGTAGGTCCGTCTCGGATGGTGACATTCGCCGTTACGAGTTGTTCGCACAGAACTTGCAATCGGCACGTTCGTTCGGTACCTCGTTCCGATTCCCTGAGGGTCAGAACCCATCGCAAACCGGTGGTGCTGGCGGTGCTGGTGGCAGCGGAAGCGGAGGTGCCGCTTTCGGCAACGACGATGCTGGAGACGATGACCTCTACGCATAAAAAATAGGTTCGTTCAGGTGTGTTTAGATCACAGTAGTAGTTGATCAGCCTAGTCATGTCGTAAGATCAAGATCAATGTGAAACCCGTATGCTTCAATACTTTACGAAACCGTCATGAAAAGACTATGAACGAAGCTGAGACTCAATAGGCGGTGCACGATGCACGGAAGATGCTGCATCGTAGCTGAACGCAAGGCGTCACGATCCACACGTTGACACAGGTTGAGTTTACATCCTTGTTTCTACTATATGTCTGGAATCTGAACGCATTTACATGTTTCGTTGGGGTAGGTTAGGATATGCGATGGCAGAGTTGGAAATCGAGCAGGGTGAGCTATCGAGGAAGATTTGCTTGACTTTGGTTATAAGAGTTGGGGTTAGGGTGCTTTTTTTCCCAAGTGATGCGATGGGAGGCGGGGAAGATGTTCTAGAGATGTGAACGTGTGAAAGGGCTTCACTTGTCCTTCTTGGCATCAGCCAGTTCCTTTGCCTGCTGCCTCCTCGTCTTTTCGGCGTCAATAGCCTCTTGTCTTTCCAGGTACCACTCGGAAACCTGGAGTACTAGTACGCCTACCAACAGAACAGCGCAGATTGTGTTGCTAGCCGAGATGATTCTAATCGCCGAAACTTTCTCGTCCTGGGTCATGGGTCCATCACTCGGCTTGAAGGACGATTCGCCCTTTTCGAAGGCTTCCAGCTGCGATTGACGTTGGGTTTGAATCGCTGAAGAGAGAAGTAACTTTATGTTGGTTGGATCCGAGATAAGGCGCAAGTTGGGAACGGCTACGCCCAAATACATGCAAACAGCGCCCATGAAGAGGGCAAGCGAACCACCGTCAAAGTATTTGGCCATTTCGTTCCATCGATGCAACTTTGCAACCAAGCCGACAATGCCAACGCCCATCATACCGTGAAGTAGGGCGGAAACGGCAAGCGGTGCGTTAAAGACCGAGAGGTAGAATCGTTCAGCTGCATCAATGGCCGAGTCGGGAAGAGTGGAAAAGTAGAGCAAAGGGAAATCGTAGATCGATGCAATGAAGATCACTCCTATTGTTGTCAGAGGTGAAGGCCAAGGCGGCGGAAAGAAGAGGAAACGCAGATGTCAGCAGAAAGGTAGCTAGAGGAGTGATAGCGTGCATAGAAACTTACCAAAGAGGAACGATGTGCTCGAAATGACAAAGCCGCTACGGAAACCCATCTTGAACGTAAGGTCCTATTCCTGTCTAGAACGGGAGGGTTGAGGTGGTGATGATGGAGGTGAGGAGTATATGAAGCAATGTTGTACGACGCAGAGGCCTGATTGCTGCAGGGTGGACGAATGAACGCCTGCTGCGAGAAGAAATAGACTCAAAATGCGGGCACGGTGCAGCTCCCAACTTGGCATGCCGGTCTAGACCTGTGTCAGTCAGAATCTCGGAAAGCGGCACGCTATACCAGAAAAGCCAACTCCACTTTCAAGGGTCGTTGTTAACCCCATTGTTAACCCCATTTAACATTCAAGGCAACACCACAACACCTTCGACCGACAGCCGAACCTCTTGAGCTCGCAATACCGCAACACTCTGGACTGCCAGATCGCTTCATCAGAGAGGATATTGAGGCTCACGCTGCCGCAATTCTTTCGTCAGCAGTTCATCTGAAGAGACTCCTGAATACGGTCCAGGTAACACTTTGTTTCTGTTGGATCAGTCGAATCGATTGACCGCTTCCAAGCTGCAGCTCTCTAGCTCGAATCGCTCACTGGCCTAGCCACCGCATCCGAAGCTTTGACGAAGCGCTTACCCAATCCGAGCCATTTCGACGGCTGCATTTGTAGCCCAACGTTGTTCTTACATCCTCCGCCGGCCGCTCATACGGAGACTCAATACCGAACTGCGGCAAGATGACAATACGAGCAGCACTCATCGTCAACAATCATGGCAAACCACGCCTAACCAAGTTCTACACCCAACTTCCAGCATCAAGGCAACAAGCACTCATCAAAGAGATCTTCCGTCTAGTTTCCAAGAGGCCCGATGGAGTGTGCAATTTTCTCGATGCGACTGAGCTCACCGCTCTTCTTCCGCCGCCTGCCGACGCTGTACGATTCAGCGCTAGTAGCGGCAAGGGCAAAGCGAACGAAAACGATCCTTCCGCCTCGAGCAGCAACAAAGTTGGACGGTATAACGAGGATCAACTGCGCGTAATCTACCGACACTATGCCACGTTGTACTTTGTCTTTGTCGTCGACTCGAGCGAGAGCGAACTCGGAATTCTTGACCTTATCCAAGTATTTGTAGAATCGCTAGATAGGTGCTTTGAAAACGTATGCGAACTCGACCTCATCTTTCATTTCGACGAAGTACACGCCATCTTGAACGAAGTCATACAAGGCGGTCTCGTTGTCGAAACGAACATTAACGAAATCGTCGCCGCAGCACAGGCAACAGCAAAAGCAAGAAAGGTCTCGTTGGCTTCATCAGGCAGCGCAGCAGGTGGCGCAGCAGCATTGGGCGCAGGAATGGCCGGATTGGGAAGCTTGAATCCTTCATCACTGTCAATACCGGGAACAGGCGGCGCGAGTATACCGTGGCCAAAGGGCACGTTTATGGTAGATGCGATAAGTAGTTTGGGTAGTCAGTATCTGGGGAGATCCAGCGGTCGACGATAAGTGCTGCACCTATGCGTGGTCCTCATTGCGTGTGAGGCCACAAATGTTACTTTTACTCTCCCCTCAAGCAATACGCCGAAAGCTTAGCGGAACGAGCTCGCAAACAGTCTGAGACTTTGGCTTCAAGATAACTTAGGATGACAATGACATTGGAAAGCTGGAAATTTTGCAAACAAAGGATGATGAAGAGATACAAGATATGTGCGTAGTGCTTGCGCGGTATCAGCATGAGGGGATGATGCCAGGGGCGGTTCCCGTATCTGTCCTTGAGGGCCGGGGGTAAACCAGGGCTAGAGATGCGTCTATGATGTTTTTGGGGATGTGGAGTCTCAAAGCTGCTCAGCGGTTTACACCGAAGCCTTGCTCTGCTCCTGGAGGAAGAACTTGAACCCTTCATACGATAACCAGCAGAGCGCATTGGAAGGCATGAACGTCAAGACACGCGGCGAAAGACCACGTGCGAAACCCTTCAACCCTTCCCTTCCATGAATGATCTTGAATGCTTCAAACATGCCCGAAGCGTTACGAATCTGTGCATCGGTACTGTTGCCTCGTGTCTGAAGCAAAGTTTTGGCCACATCGAGTGGGTTGGTCACCGCAGCAGCCACGGCACCTGAGAAAGCACCCGCCGAAACGTGGGTCATTGGCGAATAGCTTTCGGAAGGGTTGAGCACCTTTTTAGCCCATTCGTACACCGAGAATTGCACCGCTGTGAACGGGACCGTCATGGTCAATGTTGTTGGGTAAGAAACGTAGAATGCGCGGAGACCCTCTTGCTTGTACACGGTAGAAGCGCATTGCAGAACGGTACGGTGTTGCGAGCCGTGCATCTGCATACGTTGCTTAATGACATCGAAGGGGTTCATAAAGGCGTCTGCTGCAATGGTAGCTGATGCACCGGCGAAAGCTGTACTGGCGAATTGGTGTCCCTCGCGATTGCCTCCTGTTGCCTCTTTGACTGTCTCGTAGGTTCCAAAGTAAACTGCGTGAGCGGGACCAGCGCCCATGATGACACTGGCAACGCCACGCCAAAGCGTACGAGCACCTTCCAAACTGCTAATGCGGTTGAATGCCTGTACGACACCAGTGTAGGTTTCGGCAGTACCTGTGGAAAGAACCTGCATACGTGTGCGGATGACATCGACGGGGAACATGACGGCGTGCTCGCTGATACCAGCCAACGAACCGGCAATCATGTTGATGTGGAGCGGAGTGTTGGCAGAAAGACCCTCATAGTCGATCTCCTCTTCGAGCGCTGGTGCGGCGCGATCGCTCATAGCTGCGTGTGATGCGGTGATAGCTCCGGTTGTTGAAGATGTGGAATTGGAGCTGAGCGCGGGACTGTCAAAGTCGATGCTGCTGGTACTGCTACTGCTGCTGTGATTGCTGTGCGACTGAGCTGCTGCCGATGGGAAGCTGCAGTTGGTGCGTTCGGACTGTCGTGAGAAGGCAACTTTTCCGTTGCTGGTATTGTGAGACTCGCCGCTGTTGGTGTGCGGACGCTCTGTGCTGCTTCGATGTAAGAGCGACGTTTTGAGAAGAGGGTCTGCCGAAAGTTGATCCGGAAGTGATCAGACTAAGCTAGGATGCGTTCGATTAGTTATCGCCGCTTCGGAGTGATCTTGCGAGAAAGCCGGATCGTACCTTTGATCGGAATGATTCGTAAGCAAGGGTATCCTTCGTAACCTGAAGATAGACGTGCGTGCTGCTTGCGATTCTTGGAGAGCGTTCCGTGATTGGCCTTCGATCGAGCGAGTGACCTCCGGTGCGAAAGCTTTTTGAGATATGGAAGAGTGGTGATGGAAGGGGAGCTGAACGAAGCAATGATTGCGGAGAAGGCAAAAGTGTTGACAATGACGACGATTCTCTAGAAGCCGAAGCAGTCCGTTGAACCAGGCGGTTGAGCGGGACGTCCGGCGATTGTGCGCCGCTGCAATAACAATTTTCAGAGATGAGAGAAGCAGCGCCAACCAATTATCTTTGAGGAAGAACTTGCAAAAAGAGCTTCACTCACAATCGCGGCTTTCGCTGCTGCAGCCTCTGCCTTTTTCCGGGATTCCAAAAAAGTCCAAGAAGAAAGTCTCTGGAAAAAGTGAGATTTTACGGCACTCTAGATCGCGCTGTGCTGTGCTGTGCTGTGCTGTGCTGTGCTGTGCTCTTATGGTTGATTTTTTTTGGCGCAGGCATGAACACCATCAAAGACCGGTTGGCTTTGCTAACAGCGACTCAGAGCGTGAATCAGCCCTTGTCGCGTGTTGACTTCTCAGAATCGAGAGACAAGAAAAGCAAAAAAGAAAGGGTCCCACAAAGCGTCACTTTCTTCTGTCACACAACTCATCAACCACTTGTCAAAAAAGGCAGGCGAGCGGGAAGAAAACAGGGAAAAAGGAAATGCCAATTCCACATGAAACACTTCCAAATGCTTTTGCAACAAGCTCCGGGCAAAGCCAGCACACAACAGAGAGAAAGAGCACGACCTACAAATGCCGGTAAGCGGTACCAGTTGCCGACTCCTATCAAGCACTCTCTTTCTTCTCGTTTGGCTAATCAAGTCTCGGCTTTGCAATCTGAGCTGGCTTCTCAAACTTTCACTATCGGCTTGTTCCGCAGTGTCCATCTTCTTGACGGGGTTGACTTCCAGACCAAAAAACATTGCCGAGTGCGGTTTGAGATTGAAAGACCCGGTCGAAGAATGGACCGGCTTCTATCCAGATATCCACTTGTCTGGTAAGTCTGATAAGCGCTAAAGTCCGTTCTCGAGGCTGCTAAGGTCGTAGCCGAAGTGGTGTTGCCAGCATGCGTGAGAGTTCAGTTCCGAGCGGTTCATAGATCCTCCGTAACAGATCTTCTGCTTAAACGTATCGGGCTGGCATCGACGATGAAGCGATCCTGATTTACCATTCTTTCCGGTCTGGACTCATGCCGAAGGCTTTACCTACACGCCCTCTGATGTACCACTAAAAATGGAACCCTTAATCAGCAGCGGGTCACTCTCTTCACATGTTTCACTCGATGCAAGCACACTCGAGCAAAGGGACGTTATCCTGGCACGAGGCCAATCACTTGAATTTTTGTTAGGGGGAATGATGAGCGAGGGTGATGACACGGCTAGACCGATGGAAAAAGCAATGCGATCCAACAGCTGTTGTCTAGACCGCGATGAGCTATGTATCTCCCAACGAGCAGCCCCTACTACTCGAGGGAGGAAGATGAGAAGACTGAAATGTTACAAGACCATACTGGATGGACGGAATGGACGAGAAATATGCTGCGAAGAACCAAGAGAGAAGCAAAGGAACGAGATTGAAAAGAATCTACGAACCAGTTTACTTCTTCTTGTTGGCAACAGTGCGACCACGACGACCGGTGGTCTTGGTGTGCTGACCACGGACACGGAGGCCGAGGTAGTGGCGGATACCACGGTGAGCCTTGATCTTCTTCAAGCGCTCGAGGTCATCACGCAACTTCGAGTCAATGTTGTTGGAAAGGAGCTGGCTGCTCTTACCGTCAACAATGTCGCGCTGCCTGTTCAAGAACCAAGCGGGAATCTTGAACTCGGCGGGGTTCTGGAGGATGGTGACAATGCGCTCGAGCTCATCCGAGTTGAGCTCACCGGCACGCTTGCTGAGATCGATATCGGCCTTCTTGCAAACAATGTTGGCGTAACGACGACCGACACCCTTGATCTGGGTAAGGGCGTACTGGACCTTGATCTTACCGTCAACGTTGGTGTTGAGGAGACTGTGAGCGTGGAAACAAGAGAAAGGGGCAAAAGTCAGAATGCTGTTTGGTGAGGTACTAGGATGTAAACAGGACTTATGGATGCGAAGCGTCGGAATGATCAGCGTGTTGATGGTAGGCAGCAGTTGGCAGCGGGCAGAAGCAGACGTCGGAGGCGTTTATCGATCGATGATGTCAAAGTTGAAGGGCTTGATAGAGGGATCGAGCTTTGGAACATTCCCTTGGTGTGAAGAGGCCATATCGAGGTGCCTATGAGGCAAAGACAACGATCGGCAATGACTTCGTTCGCCAGGTTGAAGCATCATTGGTCCTATCCCGAACGTGCTCCAAGTCGTCCATGCATATTGTCCTGCCACCGACCAATCTGTCTTCATTGATGAAACGGTCTGCCTTGCCAGTTTGCAGGGTGGTGCGCGCAAGGAGAGGATGATCTTTCCTCGACCGTACTGGGCATAGACCGAGTCTAAGTATCCGCGACAGTGTAGCGTCGACTCCGCAGAAATCCAGCCCTGCGTCAACCACCTGCAACTCTGCTCCTCGCAATCCTGACAGTTCCATAAGGCCAAATTGCATGCCAAGACAGTTGACAAGCTAGTCCTGTATGCAGGGCACACAAGCGCCAATCTGCCAATCACCGTATCCTGCTTTCATGTTGCCATTGCATGTGAATGTCGATGTTGAGGTCAAAGCTGCCGGTTCTGCTGCTGATATCATTGTTGGGAATGCCACTGCTGCTGCTGTTATTGCTGTTGCTGGTCGTACTGCTGCTTATGCTCCGCTCTACATCTGTCGAAACCTGATGCTAGAGGGCTTCGCTGATCATACGAATCGCTTGCGTCCGTGTCCTTGAGACGTTTCGGATGCTTACCGCAAGATGAAGGCGAAGTTCTGCGACGGGTCGGGGGGTACGAGAGACATGTTGGGCGATATGTGATGAAGTCTTGATGGTGACGAGATGCGTGAAGGAAAGCAGAAGGAGATGGCACTCTCTGGCGGTTCGATATTCTCGACTCAACGCTAACTGCTCATCGCAAAGCAGCGCTGGCCAGGCCCAACCATTAGGCAGGCTCAGTGACTGACCTCGAATCTCGAATCTTGCCTGCCTGACACTCCGCGTGTTGCATTCTGCTGTCTGCAACCACAATTTTAAAATTCAGCAGCATCCTGCGATGTCCAGACTCGAAGATTTTGATTCCTGGCAGCGCCAAATTTGATTTCACATCTGACTGACACTGTGCCATTTGCAATTGCCATATTGCGGAGAGGAATATCGAGCGTGGGAAGTTTTGATTTTGCCGCCGAAATAATTCGGATCCGCTACAGCGTTTTTTTTTGCTTATACGTGTTTTATTACTAAACGTAACATCCTTTTCAGAATCAGAGTCGAAGCTTCTTGATGCTGATCACTTCCGGCTGAACGGCACGGGCCGCCTCCACGTCGCGAATCAGAATCGTTGTTGGCTCATGGCTGAGTTGGCTGAGTCGCGAATTGCGCAAAGCATATCTTCGAATTGGCGCCGGTCAATCTTGACAATGTTCTTCATCCATCTTCGTAAGTACTGCCGCCCCCCATACCTTTGCATTCACTGCGACTGGCCCTACGCATCATGCTGTTGCTGGCGCGAGTAGCAGAATGCTCGTAAACCACCCTATGCTTCAACGCGGAAGCAGTCGCTGACTTTTACCTTGTTGCTTTCTTTGGTTCCCATTAACACTACATACGCTTTTGGTCGTTCTTGCCTATGCTCTTCGCAACAATCACGCATCCACAGTGAGGCAGGCGCTTTATCCAGTGAGGTCTTTACCGAGGAAAAGCTTATTGCTGATTGCAAATTACCTATATTGCACGTCCTTGCTGTCATCTATGACGGCCTGGCAATTTTTGGCACCCGTTCCTTCTCTTCTTCCGCCATCCTTTGTGGACGTCTCAAGGTCGTGACCGCTCATGCTCAAAGCGTAGAGCCGCTTCGCTTGAACAGACTTGTCCATGGAGATGTTTGGGTGAAGCAGATACATTGATGCTGTAGTTCCTTCCTGAAACGTTCCTTCTCGCTTCGCAATGCAGTAGCTTTCGTGGCTTATAACCCTCTGTTTCTTTGTGTTTGAATTGCGTGTAAGCTGAAAGTCGTCATGACCTGATCTTCGTCTGAGAGAGGCGCTCGAGCGTTCCGTGCGAGGTCAATTGGACCCGGCTGGCCTAAACGAGCGGATGTGAGTAGAGCTTGTTCACGGAGAAGCGTCCATCGCGTTGGTTTCATTTTGCGAGGCGGCCATGCAAACTCGAAATTCTGTTCTGCGAACCTGAGAGGGTCAGATGCGTGTGTCTGCGCAGAGCAGACCCTGACAGAGCGAAGCACAGACCCGCTTGCACAGCACAGTGTGGACGAACAGTACATAAACCTCGTGAATGCAGCGTCCAAGGGTCTCAACCTCATACTTGTAAGTCTTCGCTGCCCCACCCCCAAACTCGGCCAACCCTCCATCGACGATCTCTTATCACGGCTCTAGGCAGGCAGCAACATACGGCAATGTCACTCGTAGCAGCAGACATCACCGCTCGTTTGGTCGACGAGCACAGATGCTGTGTGTTGTTTTGCTACCACTAGCCCTGGTTCAGTTTCGTTCGAAGGCATGGCTCGAGCTCTTATCTGCAATATCTGAAACGGATCACTAACTTGTCTTGTCTTCATCTGCATCGTTTGTTCTTGCTTTCTTCCCTTCTTGACGATCCTCACGATGATCACTTCCACCTCCGTCCAGACCTTGGCATTTCCACTCTCGCTCACGCATGAGGGCTGGAGAGAGGGGGTCGGTGGGCTTGCACGGCCACCCGATTTGACCTACCGCCGACGCCCTCCCGCCTCTCTCCTTTGGGGGGAGGCTTGCCTGAATCTTGGACCTGGAGCGGTTTCTTTCGAGGAGCCGCTCCTACCTCTTTTTGTAACGAATTGATTATGTAAGCATGACAATCTTGCAATAGCTAACATCACAGAATGTGTCGTTCAGAGGCCATTTCACATGGAATTTACCAAATTGGCGGCCCACTTTTTTGCGGGGAAAAGCCACTTCGCTATTTACAGTACGCTGCTTCTACGCCGCACATATAAACCCTGTCTCAAAGCTCAAAGCTCGGTCTCATACAAAGAAGGTCGGCTGACGCTGAACTTTGTTCGTGTGCCTGAAAGTGAAGATCGACATGAGAATTGTACGAGGTGCGTCATTTCTCGAGCTCGTCGATGACCTCGATTTCTTGCTCGTCCTGCTGTGAAGCTCATGCGCGTGCACGGCGACGGTTCGACAAGCAAGAGAGCGATTCCCAAGCTCAAAGAACAGACAGAACATGATCTCGCAAGCTAGAGTATCGAACGTTTCACAGAGCGGCTGTTTCGACATTTGATCTCATTGTTGTGCTTTGACGAGAGTGTGGTACAGTGTGGAATCAGGCTTGTCTGACCGACGAGGCCGTCATCTCGGGTTGAAAGCTCCATTTTTTGGGCAACGTGCATTTCCGCGGTCTCGAAGAGCAAAAGTTACCACCTTGCAATTCAAGCTCCATCACGGGCCATGACGCGTGGGAGACTCATAACAAATCCTCAATACAAGCGAGACTTGCGAGGCGGAAACTGGGGTTGGAGACACACGAAGTAGCTGTGACTGAAATGAACGAAGAGGCAACGGAACTAAAGACTTGCGGCGTTCTGTCTACCAAAAGGGCGGATCATCCGGCTGTGAGAGCGTTTGCAAAGCGGTTCATCCGACCTTCTCAACTCTGTGAGCATAGAGCGCGTGTCGCATGCACGTCGAAAAATATCCCCGCACCTGCACCTTGACTGCCGCCTGCTCAACTAGGCTTTTGTCGAACAGCAGTCTTACTCCCTCATTCCATCTCGCCTCCGGCACATCCATCCTTTTGCTTTGCCACGGTCATCGTTCCTACCACTTGCCGTCTTGTATCCTACATATTGCTCCTTCTCTGTTGCTTCTACGCAAGTGCAGCCCATCTAGACTTTTCGAGGACTTATATCGGCGAGGTGGTCAATGCGCATCAGCACTTTCGTATCGACACCACCATTGACTCGCAACATCGCATCAAACTGATCTCAGACGACTTGCACCGCCTCATCAGATAATCACTACGCACACCGTAGCTCATCATGCCGGCGATCGGCAACAATGGACAGGGGGAGGGCATCAATAATAAAGCAGGCACATCAGGAGGAGACGTTTCGAACCGTCGCAATGCAGCCGGACTGCGTCTCTCTCAAATGACCAAGGTCAAGCGAGGCGAAGGCGATGAGTCAGATGAAGATTCCGCAGACGAGTACGCAAGATGGCAGGCCTCCTCTGGACCAACAACGCCCAATATCTCCGAAACTGCAGCTCAGCTTCGTCGCAGTCTAAGCGTCACCGGGCTTCAAGATCTGGCTCACATGCCACGCAGTGAGATCCGCAGGTCGGTCACCAACAAGGTATGGCGACCCGAAAATGAGGAAGCTCGCATTCCAAGTGATTGGGAGAGGCTAGCAGTCCATGTATTCAGAGGTGGTCTTCGTGCGGGAAACTTGGCTTTCTCAATGCGTGCGGCTGTCTCGCTGATGCTAGTCCTCGTCAAGTCCATTCGAACCAAGAAGTTCAACAAGAATGCCTTCGGGATCGCTCTACTTGGCCCAACCAATTTCCGCTTTGCCGCATTGTTTGCTATCTGGGCATCTCTGTACAAGGCCGTGCACAACGGTCTGCGTCTCTTGACCCCACCGCCCGTCAAAAGGGCTCGATCCCGTGCGAACTCGGGCGCTGGTTCCTATTCGATCGAAAAGTCGATAGGAAACGGGTCACCAGACGAGGCAGGCAACGGCAGCGGCACCGCTACCCCGCGTTCTGGCAGACAAGCATTGGAGGGCAAGTCGCCGGAGGAGAAGGCTCTCGAGAAGTCGAAACAAAAGCGTCGCGCCTTCATGCGGGATCCAAGGTCCAAGATCTGGCATGCTTACGTTGCAGGTGCGGTCTCGGCACTGGCCGTCTTGGTGGAAAGCAAGGACAACCGAGTTTCATTGGCTCAACAGCTCTTCGTACGGGGCTTGGAGGGCTCCTACAACGTGGCGCATGAGAAAGGAATGGTCAACATCCCTTACGGTGCTGTTCTCACATTTGGTCTGGCGTGCGGTCAGATCATGTGGGCCTGGCTCGAAGCACCCGAATCCTTGCCCAGATCATACAAGAACTGGATCACGGGCGCTTCGCACGTAGCTCCGCCAGTGACTGACGTCTACAGATCGATCAAATTCACCGGGACGGCCGACCCCGATTCGGTGCTCAAATGGTTCCCGGATGGCAAGGTCCCCGAGCCCATCTCACTTAGTCCTTTGCGTTACGCTGACGTGCCCATCACCAAGGCCAACCGTCGAGGCATCAAAGGCAAGAATGTTCGCAAGATTGTCGAGTGGATGGACCGAACGCGAAAGGGAGATTGTGGTGAAGTAGTCGATTGCGCCTTGGTACATCCTTGGGAAACGAGCCATTGGCGTAGTCCTGTGGATCGATTCGTCGAGGTCACACGATGGATCTTGCCCGTCTACCTTACGCTGCACTTCGTGCCCATGATCTTCCTTCGACCTGGCAAGTTCCTCAAGAATCCGCTCGGTGCGACTTTACGATCGCTCAAGGGTTCGTTGCGCTCTTCATCCTTCCTTGGCGTATTTGTAATCATCTTCCAAACGCAATTCTGCGCCCAGCATTCGCTCTTCAACTTTATTCAATCGAGGGAGAACCTTAGGCGCCACGTACCTGCTTGGTTCATGCGCATGCTTATCAGCGGATGGCTCAAGTGGCTCACCGGTTTCACCACGTGTCTTTCGCTCTTTGTCGACGACTCGAGGCGACGTGCGGAGCTTGCAGCTTACGTGTTGCCCAAGGGTATGGAAAGCGCTTGGTCGGTGCTCAGGAAGAAGTCGTACGTTCCCTTTGTACCTGGTGGAGACCTGTTGTTGACTTCGGCAGGTATGTCGCTCGTGATGGGAACGTATGCTCAGAACCCAGAGCATCTTAGTGGTTTGGTTCGTCGCATCGTGTATCAGTTTGTTGGACGCAATTAGACGTACGTTCGGAGAGTTCTCACGTAGAGATCGGGCAATTCAGAACACGACGATCACTCTGATATCGAGATCCCAGACTGTCCGTGATGATGGAGATGTGAAGGCCGACAGGCATTTGACTATGAGTACCAAACGATTTGTGACGCTAGTCAGGTCCAAAATGCGGCTCGTGAAACTCGCTATTGATTCTCTGTGACCCTTCATTGGCAAAGCCTATGCCGTTGTGAAGCGAGAAATGAAAAGAGCAAAGGACAAGGATGTAGCGGCTATCTTGCAAAAGCCGCCGACGACGCAAGCCGACGACGAGAAGTGGGGTGCATGACAGAGCGGGCGAAATCGGATGGCGGGCGGCCAACGTGTTTCACTACCTGCAGCACACTTTTCGGAAACCTCTTTCCAGCCGCTTCTTTCGACAATGCAGGATAGTGCAAGCCACTAAAGCCGACCCGAAGTCAGTCTGCATCACAGGAAAGAGCGTGGCTGACAGTGCGGGGAAGACGTCGCTTTGCCGGAAAGGGAGCTGCCGGAAAGTGAGCAGAGAGCAAAGCCGACGGTCGTGAAAGGCGGAGCTCCGCAAAGTTTGGTGCTCCTTTGATGGGCCTGTATGAACACTTCGCACTGTTTGACATGATCCGTTGTCAGCCTCGATGTTTTTGTCAGTGTCCTCTCCTTTAGCTCTAGACCTCTCCTTCTCGTTCGTAATACCCTTTCCTTCCTTTAGATGAGCTGAATGCCATATGAATTTGTGCTGCGCCAACACTTCGGAAATGTCATAATTGGGTCACTTGTAGACTGAGAGCTGCTTTCGGACGGAGGCACGGAGCATCCTTCACACTTATGGGTAGTTGACATAAATTCTGTTGCCTACTGTCAATTCTGACGATATTACATTGCGTGCGATGCGGCCGTTGCTCCTGCCACCGTTGTCCTTGGAAGTAGCGTCCTCTGGTGATGATCGGTCATCCCGATTCGTTTTCCCCATCCAGCAGCATCAGCCATCTCGATCTCACAGGTGAAGCACTGAATTCGGACAAATGGGCTGGTTCGTCGTCACACTCAAGCTCAGGACCGACCTTTACCTTTGCTTGGAGCAAAAAGAACATCATCGGACCGTCCGAGTCACCGTGTCGAAAAAAAAAAGTCCACCGAATTGACCGAAGCAGGCGAAAAACTTCCATTCTCGCAGAGCTTGCTGATGACGATGAGATTGCCGATGTTTCGCCGAAGCCACGTAGTCGGACGGTCCGATGCATGACAGAGCTGCAGGCAGCCATTCTTTTGCTTTCATTCGACCCTGCATCTCAATTGATATCGCAACCTCCCATCGTCCAATCAAGAGCGAGATAAATGAGACTCGAGAAGCGGACATGTCTATATTTGTTAAGAGAACGGTTAATTCACCGAGACGTCATGTTCATGCGTGGAGGGCATTGATTGATCGATAACCGGCGATACTTTTGTCACTGTTAAGGAGTGAAGGACGAAGGTCTCGGTGTTCTTCTCATGATGGCTTTTTTGTTATGCTTGCAGGAATGAAAGGAAAAAGTCTTCTTCCATGCAAGATGTCAGATATCGGATCTGCCGATGACGCAGCTATTCACCTTCCTTTTCGCTCAACGGTAAGACGGCAGAGCTTAGATCAGTAGATACTGCAGCGATGATTGCATAGCCTTATCAAGCATTTGATCTCTCTTCAGCTTCAGAGACAACGGCATTCCGCAGCCGTGACCGGACCATGTGTGGGAAATGCTGGAAGAACAGTGACTTGGGCGTAAGACTTTTTTCTACCAACGAGCTTCGAAGAGCCATCGCCGATGCATGGTCCAGTCAAGCTGTCAATAAGTGCCAAAAAGCGATCTTCCCCTTTGCCTGCCCCTTCACACGACATCTGCAACTCGTCGGCTGAGCCGGTCGCCACCAAGCCTCTGATCGTGTGGATCGTGTGGATCATGTATGGCTTTGGGCACACCTTTCAGATCTCGGCTTTTCGCCGGCTCCCATCTGAAATGAAACGACTGCAGACGAGGGAGAGGTACTGATCTGCTGCAAGATTCTCAACTCGAAATTGGAAATTGGGTATCCGCTGCTACCAGCGTGACCCGGTCGTAGCAGGATGCGGATTTACCGCTTTTTCAAGGCGCGATCCTCAAGGGTCGTCCGAAAAGGGCCAAAAAGGTGTGTCTGTGCGTCTGTGCGTCAAATGGGGAAGCGAGCAAGTCAAGCATAGACCGTCTATCGACCCTTATCTGCATCTCCTTTCACCGGTCGTGAAAACCCAAAGTGGCTCAGTATCACAGCAACCAGGCCTCGAGGTCTCAAAAAAATGTGTGTGTGGAGTCGTTGACTGCCTTGAAAGACAGTGTGCAAGTGCGCTCTGTGAGCCGCTGTGTTAGTTGTGTTGTGCTCGCTTCGTTGAGATTGTCCAGTCACGAAGAAATCAGTGTCAGTGCGGCATCTGCTCCCTGCTGCATGCTGTCTGCTGTCACCGATCTGTCCATCCTCATTGCATCTTATCTGAACCTTGACCTCCTCTCCAGATCGCAATCACCTTTGACGTCAAATTTGAGATAGCTATTGCTTCCTTATCCTCCATCATCGTCATCTCTTTCTGTTCCCTCTTCGCTATCTCCTTCTTTCCTCCACCTTCACCTGCTTATCACGCTCTCTTTGCGTTCCGATCGGTTGCATCTGCAAAGTACAGCAGCTGCAAGTCCGCCTTGAGCTTGACTTCCCCAAGCGGCTGATCGTCACCTAGAAACACCACCATCACCGCAAACCATCTCCCGTGTCTGATACACACGCATCTTCACCAATATGCCCGTCGAGCCCGAGACGGCGCAGGCCCCCGCGGGTGTTCCTAGGAGCACCTTTGTGGACACCTTCGAGAGCCAGCCCGGCACTCCTGGTGAGAGGACTGGCCACCTCTTCCCCACTATTCAGCGCATTCGTAACACCATGTCGGCCGAGGGCGCTGGCCCTTTGAAGAAGCTCATGGTCGCCAACCGTGGTGAAATCGCCATTCGTATCTTCCGTACCGCTCACGAGCTTGGTATGACCACCGTAGCCATCTACAGTTTCGAGGACAGGATGAGCGCCCATCGATACAAGGCCGATGAGGCTTACCAGGTCGGTGCTGGTCTCAGCCCCGTTTCGGCTTACTTGGCCATCGACGACATTATCCGTGTCGCTCTCGAGCACAAGGTCGATATGATCCACCCCGGTTACGGTTTCTTGTCAGAGAACCCAAACTTTGCCAAGAAAGTCGAGGAGGCAGGTATCGCCTTTATCGGTCCTCGTCCTCAGACCATTGACGGTTTGGGTGACAAGACCAAGGCTCGTGACCTTGCCCGCGAGGCCAAGGTTCCTATCGTCCCCGGTACTCCTGGTCCTATTGCCAGCTACGAGGAGGCCAAGCCTTTCGTTGAGGAGGTCGGTTTCCCCGTCATCATCAAGGCTGCCATGGGTGGAGGCGGACGTGGTATGCGAGTCGTCCGCAAGATGGATGAGTTCAAGGAATCCTTCGAGCGTGCCGTTTCCGAGGCCAAGTCTGCTTTCGGTGACCCTACTGTCTTCATCGAGCGCTTCCTCGACAGACCCCGTCACATTGAAGTCCAGCTCCTTGCCGACGGCGAAGGCAATGTAGTCCACCTCTTCGAGCGTGACTGCTCCGTCCAGCGTCGTCACCAGAAGGTCGTTGAAGTCGCTCCCGCACCCAACCTTCGCGAAGATGTGCGTCAGGGCATCCTCAACGATGCTGTCCGTCTTGCCAGCACCGCTAACTACCGTAATGCCGGTACTTGCGAGTTCCTCGTCGACCAGCAGAACCGCTACTACTTTATCGAGATCAACCCTCGTCTCCAGGTCGAGCACACCATTACCGAAGAGATCACCGGTATCGACATTGTCGGCGCTCAGATCCAGATCGCCGCTGGCGCTACCTTGGCTGACCTTGGTCTGAGCCAGGAGACCATCCAGAAGCGCGGTTCCGCCATCCAGTGCCGTATTACCACCGAAGACCCTGCTGCCAACTTCCAGCCTGACACTGGTCGTATCGAGGTCTACCGCTCTGCCGGTGGTAACGGTGTACGTCTCGACGCCGGTTCCGGCTTTGCTGGTGCTCAGATCACTCCTCACTACGACTCTTTGCTTGTCAAGGTCTCGTGCCGTGGTGCCACTTACGAAGTCGCCCGTAGAAAGATGCTCCGATCTTTGGTGGAATTCCGCATCCGTGGTGTCAAGACCAACATTCCCTTCTTGTTCCGTCTCTTGACTCACGAGGCCTTCATCACTGCCAGCACCTGGACCACCATGATCGACGACAGCCCCGAGCTCTTCAACCTCGTTCAGACCAAGAACCGTGCTCAGAAGTTGCTTGCTTACCTCGGAGATGTCGCTGTCAACGGCAGTTCCATCGCTGGTCAGATGGGCGAGCCTGGTCTCAAGGAGGAAATCCAGATCCCCACCTTCACCGACCCCAAGGACCCCACCAAGACGCTCGACGTCACCAAGCCCTGCACAGAGGGTTGGAGGAACATCATCGTCAACGAGGGTCCCGAGGCCTTCGCCAAGGCGGTGCGTGCCTACAAGGGAACCCTCATTATGGACACCACCTGGCGTGACGCCCACCAGAGTCTTTTCGCTACTCGCTTGCGTACCATCGACATGGTCAACATCGCCAAGGAGACCAGTTACGTGCTTAAGAACGCCTTCTCGCTCGAGTGCTGGGGTGGTGCCACCTTCGATGTAGCCATGCGCTTCCTGTACGAGGACCCTTGGGAGCGTCTGCGCAAGATCCGAAAGCTCGTGCCCAACATCCCTCTTCAGGCGCTTGTCCGTGGTGCCAACGCCGTCGGATACACTGCTTACCCCGACAACGCCATCTACGAGTTCAGCAAGAAGGCCGTCGAGTGTGGTCTCGACATCTTCCGTGTCTTTGACTCGCTCAACTCGCTCGATTCGCTCAAGCTTGGTATCGACGCCGCCAAGAAGGCTGGTGGTGTCGCCGAAGGTACCATCTGCTACACTGGTGATGTTGCCAACCCTAGCAAGCACCCCAAGTACACGCTCGAATACTACCTCAACCTCACCGATGAGCTTGTCAAGACCGGTATTCATGTTCTTGGTATCAAGGATATGGCTGGTTTGCTCAAGCCTGCTGCTGCTCGCTTGCTTGTCGGGGCCATCAGGAAGAGGTACCCCGACTTGCCTATCCACGTTCACTCGCACGACACTGCCGGTATCGCTCTTTCGAGTATGCTTGCCTGTGCCGAGGCCGGTGCCGACGTTGTCGATGTTGCCATCGACAGCATGAGTGGTCTCACTTCGCAGCCTTCGATGGGTGCCCTTGTCAGTGCCCTCGAGCAGACTGGTCTCGGTGCTGGTATCCGCCACGAGGACATCCAGAACCTCAACCTCTACTGGAGCCAGGTTCGTCAGCTCTACCAGTGCTTCGAGGCCAACGTCAAGGCTTCCGATTCTTCGGTCTTTGACCACGAGATGCCCGGTGGTCAGTACACCAACCTCATGTTCCAATCGCAGCAGCTCGGTCTCGGTACGCAGTGGAAGGAGATCAAGTCCGCCTACATCCAGGCCAACAAGCTTTGTGGAGACATTGTCAAGGTCACGCCCTCTTCCAAGGTTGTTGGTGACTTTGCCCAATTCATGGTCGCCAACAAGCTGTCGGCGAAGGACGTGGAGGAGCGGGCCGACAAGCTCGACTTCCCCAGCTCAGTCATCGAGTACTTCCAGGGTTACCTCGGTACACCCCCACTCCG
>JAXQGJ010000103.1:0-32633 GCA_037039655.1 Pseudozyma sp. M118-08B | reverse complement strand
TTATAAATGAAGCACATAAAAACAAGAAATTAGAAATTTTAAGCCAGTGGATTACTGGTGCTTAAATGCTAAGACTGATACCATTCCAGGCAAGTTCTATGTCGAAGCAAGGCGAGCAGATGATGTTATCAAGGCCTGCAGTGGTCTCGCAGGTGCCTACGCCCGTCAGACCACCTCGCTTCATCTGATCCCCATTTCCGAAATGGCCGATTTGCTCAAGCTGCAGAAGGTGCAGAACGAGATCCAAGTCGGTGGTTGGGTCCGTATCAAACGTGGCAAGTATGCCGGTGATCTGGCTCAAGTCCTCGATGTCTCTGAAAACGGTGAAGAAGTTGGCCTCAAGATGATTCCTCGTATCGATCTCAACCCCAAGGATAGTGGTCTTTATACGGACAGTCTTGGCCGCAAGAGGAAGAAGGGTGCTGGCTCCTCTGCCACCACTGTCGCATTCCGACCACCGCAGCGATTCTTCAACCCTGAAGAAGTACAGAAGGCCTACCCCAAAGATACACCCACCAAGCGCGGCAATGTATGGGTCTTCCAGAACGACAGCTACCGCGATGGTTACCTCGAGAAGGATGTCAGAGTCACGGGTATCATCACCGAGAACGTCAACCCCACCTTGGACGAAATCACCAAATTCGCCGGCGAGAACTCTATGGAGGATGGCATGTCCAAGTTCGGCGCAGTCGACCTCAGCTTGATTGCTGATGCAAGCAAAAAGGCTACTGAGGCTCTCATTCAGCCCAAAGACCAGGTCGAGATTTTCGAAGGAGAGCAGGCGGGTGTCTACGGTACGGTCAAGGCCATCAACAATGAAGTCATCACCATTCAGCTCGAGCACGAAGACCTCATGGATCAGATCGTCGAGGTCCCTGCTCGCAGTGTCCGCAAGCGCTTCAAGCCAGGAGATCACATCAAGGTCATGTCGGGCAAGCACGCCGATGAGACAGGTCTCGTCGTCAAGGTGGAAGACAACGTCACCACCTTCCTTTCGGATTTGTCCATGCAGGAGGTCTCGGTGTTTAGCAAAGACATTCGACAGGCTGCCGAGGTAGGCTCAGGTGTCAACGTCATTAGTGGTTACGAGCTGCATAACCTTGTCCAGCTCGATGCTCAAACGGTCGGTATCATCTTCAACATCGAACGCGAAAGCTTCAGGGTGCTCGACCAAACCGGCCAGGTGGTCAATGTCAAGCCGCACCAGATCAGTACGAAGAAGGACACCAGCCGCGCATTCGCTCTTGACAATGATGGAAATGAGATTCGTGCAGGTGACATGGTCAAGGAAGTAGCTGGGCAATTCTCGCGCCTTCGTCAAGGTCAAGTCTTGCACATCTACCAATCCATGATCGTCTTCCTGCACAACCGCGAATACACCGAGAATGGAGGTGTCTTCATCGCTCGTGCTCGTACACTCGAGCCTTTGGCTCCCAAGAGTGTCTCGACCAAGACCAAGAAGGATGGCTCCTCGGGCGACCTCTCCAAGATGAACCCTGCTCTTTCCAACTTGTCGGGTGGAGGCGCCAACGATGTGCGCGTCGAAGGTGTTAGGCGATTCGGTGGACGTGACATGCACAAGGGCAAGAACGTCGCCATCATCAAGGGTCCTTACAAGACGTACCGTGGTCGGATCACCGAGACAACAGGCAACATGGCACGTATTGAGCTGACCTCGGTCTCCAAGCCCATCACCGTCAGTCTCGACTGGCTTGTTGAGAAGGATCCTATCACAGGTCGCAGCACCAAGTTGACCTCTGGTGGCTCTTCAGCGCCGAGTCGCGGTGGCTACAACGGCATGGGTTCGAGCATGGGCGGTGGCCGCAGCAGCGGCGGCATGTCGAGCAACCCATATTCGTCTAGCGGCAGTGGTTTCGCTGGCGGCTACAGCGCTGGCGGTGGATACAACCCGTACGGTGGCTCGCAGCCAACAGCTGCTGCAGGTGGTTACGGTGGCTATGGCGGCTCTCAAGGTGCCTCGACCGGTGGTGGAGGCGGCTGGGATAGCTACTCGCAACCGGTTGCCACATCTGCCGCATCTGGTGGCGGCTATGGCAGCAACGCCGGCGGCCCAGGAGGCCGAACACCAGCTTACAACCCGTACGCTGGCGATGGCGGCAAGACCCCAGCTTACAATCCTTACGGCGACGGTGGAAAGACTCCAGCATACAACCCGCTCGGCGACGGCGGCAAAACACCTGCTTACAACCCAATGGGCGATGGAGGTCGTACACCCGCTTACAATCCTTATGGTGACGGTGGCCGTACGCCAGCTTACTACCAGTGATGTGTTCCCGCTTTCTGGATCCTTTCGGCTCTATTCATACCATCAAAACATGTGCAGTTGCGATCGCGTTTGTTTCGTAGTACATGACCCGCTTACTTGCAATCATCGGATTCTCTGGAAGCAAATAGTGTGGCAGAACGTGAGTGCCGTGAGAGGAGAAGCAGCTTCAAGTCGAAGCTCGGCTTCGATGGGGATCATGGTTTGACACTGGTTCGTGTGTGGTACTTAATCTCAAGTCAAGTCAAGGCAAGTCAAGTCAACAGATTCCGAATCTTGGTTCGGATTCATGGTATCTTACTGAGTCACACACGATTCCAAAGCGAGCTGGTTGAGGATGTATTTGGATTTGCGTTGGCTTGTGAGTAGAAATACAAATGAAGAATGATGCGAGACGAAAGTTTAAGCTCTATGAGCAAAGGTGTTGTTGACGAAATTCAACAAGGTCTGAATCGGACTGGATGCGTTTTATGCGTTGGGTCATGAGAGCGGCTGTGCGGTGTTGCTTCGCGATGAGTTCGGGGTCAGGGTCTGGGGTATATGGCATTGAACAGAGGATGGACTGGAGATGTTGCTTGGCCGTCTTGAGCGAAGATTCGAAAGCACCAAAGCGGTCGCGAAGCTCAAGATACTGTTGAGCCATTTGTGCTGCTGTGAGCTGACCCGAGCCGGCGACGCATGGTCGAAAAAGAGCAGGATTCTCCAGCAATGTCTCGCCGATCATGACGCCACTTGCACCGGTGTGCTCAAGATTGGTGGGGATGTCTGACCAGCATCGGACGTTGCCATTGCTTACAACTGCAGTGTCTCCTTGTGGCTGATCGGCGCTACGTAGCAAGCCTTCCTCTTGCAATGCTTCCCTGACCTGGACGACCATATCGAGATCCGCGAGACCTTTCCTCCGTCTCACAGAGGAGGCAAAGCGAGGGTGTAAGGTAACGAGACTACTTCCGCCTCTCGCGAGCGTTACTGCCAGTTGGGGTGTCTGCTCCTTCGGCACCGTAAGTCGGATCTTTGTCGTCACCGGAACGTCCACTGCCTGGGCCAAGCCGGAAACGATTTCGGCAAGCAGCGGCCAGTTCTGCTTCGGTAGCAAATAGGCCCCGTAGTGACCTTGTTCGGCATGCCGCTGTGGACAGCCCAGATTGAGGTCTACGGCGTCGGCAAAAGGAGCCACTTTTCGTGCTGCTTCTACGAGCTGCTGGACATCGTTGCCTGCCAGTTGAACGATCTGAGGTGCTGACTGGCCAGCATTCGGATTGCCTGCAGTACAGATGACGTTTTCGGGCGCTGCTTTGCCAAGCTCTAAACTCTTGCACAGGGTTTCTAGCATGTCGCGGTCGGAATTGAGGTCTGGGGCCATGTACATTTGCGTCCAGGTAGAAGTTGCTCCGTTTTGAACCGTTTGCAATCGGAAGGGGAGGTCCGATTGGCCGACCATGGGTGCCGCGCAGTACAGTAGGCTCTCAAGGGGGAGATGATGTTGCACGACCATCGCGGATGTGGTCTTGCGCTCCGACGCTTCGATAAGTCGTCTGGAGGATCTTCTTGTTCCGCTCGAGGCGAGCTGGTTCCGATTCGTCCACTTCCCAGGTGCCTTCGTAAGCTGTGAGCGCCACGATCAGTGCATCATGCCGTTTCAAGATGTTTGTAAGAGCTACTAGGCATCTCTATGTGCGAAGCCCTAGTTTCATGTAGTGTTGTATAGGAGGCACGAATCACGAATGCAAGCAAGAGCAAGAAGAAGAAGAGGAGGTGGAGGCAACTCCAAAATTTGAGGTCACGTGCTGCGTAACCGTTCTGTTAAAAAGGGCGCGCCTCTGGCAGCACAGCTCAGTCTTTGAGAGAGCAACACTCGCTCGCAGCGTGCATGCGCGTATACCTATTTTGGCTCTTCTGTCGGAAAGTCCGAAACCTTGACGCGACTGAGCGTTCCGAAGCGCGTTCTTTGCGCAACAGCAGACTGCACACTCGCCTGGCACAATTTCAAGGATGAGACCAACACTATGCGCAGGCTGCGGTGCGGGTTCATTGACGCAAGATCACACACACACACCATCGGCAGCTTCCGACATCCATCACACCCTCATCACCAAATCCTAGAATCGACTCAGCACTCCTTGTTGTTCATAAGAGGCAAGATCGATCCGCCATCATGCCTTCTCCTCTCAAACCACGACGATCGCCGAGATCCAGGATGTCGCTCGCAGGCACAGGCTCTGGCGGCGTACCACTAGGAGGCTCATCCATGACTACGAAATCATCTCACTCCGATGCTTCAACCAAAGAGAATAACCGATCAGCTCGAATGTCCTCATCGGCCACCAGAGACGACACCATGAAAGCCGCAAAGGAGCGTGCCACGTCGAAGAAGCGCGCCGCATCAGTAGGGGGCGCCGAGCTCGACACACTGCTCAAAGAATCAAGCACAAAGGCCAACACTACCATCGCATCGACCAGCAGACGAAATGCACCAGCACCGCGAAAGAGCGCCATCAGACAGGTGCCTCAGGTCTTCCTCAGTCCAACCGGTCTTGTGCCCAGCCCTGAATCTAGAAAGGGTCTTGCGATGCCTTCACTCACCGAACAGATTGCTCAGATTGGCAGACCTGAACCTTCCGCAAGTAACACCAGATCCAGCAGGTCATCACTGCCCAATGTCAGCGTCGCCGAACACAGCAACGGATCCAGCTCTAGCAACGGTAAAGATCGAGACCAGGTGCCACCCGCAAGCTTCGGCTCTCTTGGTGCTGCTGCCACAAGTATCATCTCAACATCTTCTTCCAACAACAACCCAGCTCCTGTGTCACGAAATGCAATGACACAAGTCATCCGTCCCAAAAGAAGGGTCACTTTCAGCTCTCGCCAAGAAAAGACTGAGTTCGCAAAGGACGAGCCCACCCTCCGTCTCGGCAGCCTCAGAAGGGAGCAGGTCTCCCCGCCTTCCACACCTGCAAGCTCTTCGGCTGTAAGTGCCGGCTTCCAATCCTACATCCAGTCTCGGGAGGACTCGAGCTCAGAAAGCGACAGCGAAAGCGAGAGTGAATCTGAGTCAGACATGGACATTGACGCTAGCAACGAGTTGGCAGCTCGATCCTTCGCCGCCTCCATTGCAGCATCTTTGCCTCATGATGACTCCACCATCGATCCTTCCATGGACGAAAGCAATGCATCTGACTCCACGGTCAATATGGAGCTCACGGGAACGCATGGCTCAGTGCAAAAGCGAACCTTTGCCGACACTTCCAACGACCAGGTCTCGATGAGCATGGAAGATGGAGACGAGCAGTCAATGCAGATGGACATCACACAGGCAATGACTTCGGCACCTGCTCTCAAGCGTAGACGGAGCAGCAACGTCGCCGACGAGTCCGCCTTCACAGATGCATCAGGCATGGATTTGGACCAGTCTGCTACTATGGAGTTCACTGGTGTGCACTCTGCCGTTGGAGGTGATGACTCTGAGGATTCGGACGACAGCGACGCTAGTGACGGCATGGAGATGACCAAAGCGATCACCACCAAGATCGAAGCCAAGAGAAATGGCGATGCTACCACAACCATCATCACCGACTTCCCTGAGCTCAGCAGCAGCGACTCGGACGGAGACGACACTATCCAGCCCGACGCTACGATGCCAATGGAGATGACTCGGGCAGTCACCGGCTTCATTCGCGAAAAGGATGCATCGAGTGACATGGATCTCGTCGACAACAGTTCCAGCAATGTCTTCATCCCTTCGTCGTCTGACGATGCTTCCATGGCTATGGACATGACGATGCCTGTGGGTCACCTTGCAGGATCGGCCGCGTCGCCCTCGAAGCCAGTCCATACGCCCGCAAAGTCGCCACTCCGACTAGGGGCAGGCGCTCCGAGTCCGTTCCAGCCTACACCAGGCAAGTCTCCGAGTCGCTTCCGCCAGTCGCTGCGTGGAGGTATGGCTGCGCTGGATTCAAATGCCCAGTCGCCTGCGCAGCGTGTAGGTGGGTCCCTACCTCCCAAGGGACACGTCCCTCAGGCTAGCCTTCAAACTGACTCGACCTCGTTCCGTCGCTCGATCATTGGTGGTGTCGCATCGCCAGCATACCAGCATTCTCCAGCAAGACGTATCCAGGCGCAGGAGGCAGCTGATCGTCAGCCTGCGGCGCCGCTCACCGCGGACAACCTTGCTCAGGCAGGCCGCGCGCCTTTCGATCGTGCAACTAGCTCTTCGCCTGCAGCCAAGCCCAAGCTCTCAGCGGCGACACATCTGGCTGGACAGCGCAAATCGCTTAGCAGCGTCGGCTTGGTCTGGCCATCATCTGGTCCTACTGTCGCTTCGTCTCGCTTCTCGCCTTCCAAGAACATGAGCCCCAAGCGACGCGCCGGCCGCTCCTCACTCGTAGCGGCAGTTTTGCCTGACCTGTCAAGTGCCGCAACCAATGACGACTCGTTTCATTCAGCCGTCGAGTCCCGCGGCAAAGGCTCAAACGGAGCTAGCAGCGAGCCTCAGGATAGCTCCGTAGTGCACTCCGATCTAGGTGTGGGTGTCGACAGCTTTGACGACTACAGCAACGACGAGCACAACCAAGTTCCCGTTCAGATGCCACTCAACGAATTCCTCCGCTTCGTCGGCGTGCACTTCAACGACGACATGAACGCATCGCGTCGTAAGCCTGTCCCACCTACGAAAGCCGAGCAAGAAGATGAGAACGGTGATGCAGCCGGATCGCAAGGGTCCGTCTCCATGATGCGACTCGTTAAAGCGGCGTGTGGATCCGCACCTCAGCTCGAAGCGCTGCGTGAAGCATGCCGCGAAATCAAAGAGCAGGTGGATGATGGACGAGAGAAAATGGTCGAGATGGAGCAAGCTTTCTACGACTCTCCACCTGACTTTGTCCGCGAGATCATGGGTCTGCAGAACGAAGAAGAACGACGAGACATGGAGGCGCAGTTCAAGCTGCAAAAGCAAGCAGCACGTGCGCTCGTCAGCGCTGATTACTACGGCTGGCGACTCGACAAGGAGTTCGACCAAGAGATGATTCAGACTCTCAAAGCCTATCAAGGACGTCTTCAGTGCGATCTCCATATTGTCGACACGAAGAAACAGCAGCTCCAGCAGGAGATTTTGCCTGTCCTGCGAGTTAAGCATGCCAAGCTCAAGGCCGATCTTGCTTTGGCTAAGAAGCGTCAAGCTGAGATCGAGACATGCGATGCCGAAGAGCTCAAGGGTCTATATTCGAGTATCGAGGAGCAGCACGAGGTTCTCGAGTCGATGCGGGCCAAGCTGATGGACGTCGAGGAGCAGCACGAACGCTTGCTGGTGCGACTCGAGGAGAATCGCGAGAAGATGGCTGCAGCTCAGGAGATGGTAGACAAGGCGCATGCTACTGTGGATCAGATTCAAGGCTACACACGAGGTGAGGCGGGACGCTTACTACGCGAAATCCGCAACTTGGAGAAGCTGCATCTCGTTCGCATCCTCGACAATGGCTTTGATCCTAGTCTGGACGAGGTGGAGGAAGGAGCGGAGACAGCTGGCAGCAGCACCAGTCGCGATGTTGTCCTCATCCTCGATGGCTGGCTCCAAATCTCCATGTCCCTGCTTGCGAGCAGCACAAGCAACCAGCTCCCGACCAACAGCAAAGTGTCACGCATTCAGCTCAAGCAGAAGGGCACGCGATCTAGCAACGACGACACCAACCTCGTGCGCAAGCTCGCTGTGCAAATCCTGCAAGGCGACTTTGACGTCGAATTCGCCGATGGAATCCCACAGGACGCCCTCGTAGTCCTTCGTCGCATCTCCCAAACACTCATTCGTCAACGCATCTTGCTCGCAGAGATCGAACACCTCCGATGCCGCTTCCCCGTCCAACTGCTTGACGAAGTCGCCAAGCACCCTGGTACGATTCTCAACGGCACGCCTGACGCCTCCACCAGCATCAGCAGCGGCTCGTCTGTTGAACGAAACGACCACGAAGTATCGCTCCAAGCTTCGGTGCTTCTGCCAAATAAAAGGAGCAAGATCGTCATCACAGCCACATCTGATCTCAAGGGCGTAGGTGAGAGCAGGTCAATCTTGCTCGCCGACAGTGTTAAGGTGGACCGCGTGTATGGCAGTGTAGATGCCGAGGCGATGTCGTTGCAGATTTTGGACTGTATCGAGACGGATCCTACGATTGGATCGCTAAGCAAGGCGTTCATTGAGACGATCGAGACTTTTGATAGCTAGCCTAATTAGGATTTCTATCTTTGCTATTGTATTTTGTAGTTGTACCAATACCACCTTTTGGAACGAAAACGAACTTCTATCGATCATGATTGAGCTCCGACGGTCGTGCACCTTCAAGAAGTTAGTGTGGCGAGTGCGAAGAAGCTGTTGCACTGGAAGCGGCGGTTGATGGATGAAAGGCTAGACTGTCAGGCAGACGAACGATGCATCTGGGGTTTGACGGATTATTCCATGTGTTGGTAGGATTCTGGCTAATGTACACAGCTCCTCGCCTATCCTGCTGCATCGCAGGGGGCTGAAGGGCTTAACGAATATTTGTTACAGGTCGATGCGTAGGTCTGGATGGTCTTGTGCTGGGTCTTGTGGCGGCGTGAGCTGGCTTGTGATTTCCAAACTATGCAAGCACGGACAGAACCAGCGATCGTCTTGCTGTCGCCATGCTAGCTTGGAATGCAACTAATTTAGCGAATGCTGAAGAGCTGTAGGCCTTTTGAGACGCTGCTGGAGTCGATGTATGCGTCGAGTTGATTGTATGCTGAAACTAGATGCGGGACGATTAGATCTGCTTTGACAGTCTCGCCAAATGATAGTTGATCGTTGGTTTCGACACACCTCCTCTTGGTTTCTGAAGACAGTGAAGATCAAAGTAAGCAAGATAAAGGTGTCCGTCAGCATACCTCTTCACTTTGGTCTCCTTCCTTCTCTGCATCCTCATACTTATCGATGACGAATGGGAAACTTACCCTACTGGCCATGCACTCTTGCAAAGAGCGTGCGGAGTCCTTACACGCTCCGATGTTGTTCAAGTCGTTTGAAGATGCCCAGCATGCAAGCATGGTAGCAAATTCGGCAGCGCAAGGTGCAGCGGCGGCGTCCTTCTTCGGCCTGACTTTGAGCTTGTTCAACTTCATGTTGTCGATATAGATATGTAGAAAGATGACTTCGATCGAGTGCGTTTCACCGAGGTCCAGTCGTATGTTCCGTGAGTTCGGCTTCCTTTCAAGATGCGATACTGGGTGCGGTAACGAGTCGACAGGGTGAGGTGAGGTTAGCTGAAAGATGTCGGTGGTAATGTGTAAGAAGAAATGAAGCTTAGCATGAGAGAGAGGGTGGAGTGAGAGGCTGGAATGTCAAATTTCCCGAGAGAAGGGTCGGAAATGAGAAATTCCATACGGCCGGTAAGAAGGTTATGAGTACAACGCGCGGACCCGAATTTAGACTGCATTTGGGCGTGAGGTGGAAGCATGCACGCTCTCAGACCGCTTTTGGGTGCAATTCCCCACCTTGCAGCTCAGAACAGTGAGAAAGAGAGCGTGGGGCAACAAGCAGCAGCAGCAGCAGCAGCACAACCTTCTTCTCAACTTCAAGACGGGGTGCACCGCTTTGACGTTATCGGCTCTCCACCAAACACTCCTTACCACTGCGAATCAACAGCACTATCACGACCCGAGGAAAGCTCCGATAGCATCGTATACATACCTAAGCAATATGGTAAGTTGGAAGGACCGCGACACGGAGTCGCAGACACGGTCGTGTGATTGCGACATCGAGGACAGGACGGCACCACTGACTCTCAACGTATATCTTTCCCTTCTCTTCGTGACCTCGCTCGTACTCGACAACACGATGCTGCACACCTCGCTACCTTCTCGCATGTTCCGTCCGGGCACCTGATGCAAAACTTTGCTTGACGACACACCGACATGCACGACCAACTTGATTTCGACGATGCATCACCTCCTTTCATGATCGTGATGGAACCCGGACTACTCTTCTATATCCATTTTGTCATCAACGATGATGTCGCTGCAATAGTCTGACGCAAAAGCTTCCGGCGCACAGCCCAACCTCGCCGCCTTGGCATCCAAGAACTCGCAAGCTGTCCGGTAAGCATCATCCCGCACAGTCTTCACCTTGCCGCCCTTTCTGAGCTCGTGCATGCTAACATCTCACCCTTCATACCTCCTCGCCGTACCGCGTTCCGACCCATCCGATTCTTCGTCCTTCGCAACGACTTCTTTCCTACCACTAATCCATCATGACAGCCGACGAGCGGCACAGCAAGCAGCAGCCAAACCCAACTCGACACGTGCCGCCGGTGCAGGAGGCTCCTCGTCTACCATGATGCGACTATACACAGATGACAGCAAGGGACTCAGCGTTGACCCTGTCGTCGTACTCGTCTTGTCGATTGCCTTCGTCTTCTCGGTCGTCTTGCTGCACATCATCGGCAAGTTCATGCGTTGGTTCGCCAAGTAAATCTGCTACGATCTTCCACGAGCTTTGGAGCACCGCAGCCTGGCTTCTTGCGTTCAGTCCAATCGACCTCTCTTCCGTCTTTTCGCGAGTCAGGCCCTTTTCTGTGCTCTCTCGGGCGCACAAAGACATTGACTTGACATTGTGTTCTTTGGGATAAGGAGGAAGGCTATGGTCTGGCTGCTTCGCTCACTTCATGTAAATATCGTTTTTGTGCGCAAACACTGCTTTCATCATCGTCACGGCGTTCGTTGATGCTTTTCCCATGGTCCGCATTGTGAGAAGACCATGTGTCGGACGAAGCCGAGCTTGAGGCCTTCCGCATCGGTGTGCAGAATCGATGATGATCGGAAAAGCGATCTGAACCCGATGGAATGATTTGTAACCAATTTTTATGGCCGTATTTTGCGGCCGCCTTTTTCCCATTGCTTTGTTGAACTTGCTTTTCTGAGCTTAGATCAAGCATTTTCACTTCCTCGCCTCAGCCCGATGCGACGACAGCAGCATCGTTCAAGCATGTCTCTACCATACTGTTCAGGGCCTCAATTCCGACTTGCCGTCAAATTTGATAACAAAAAAGGGGTAGAACAGTAGTCGAGCAGCACCAGACTCGATGGATACCACCCTGATGCGAACGGAAGCCATGAAAATAGCGTGCCAATAATGACGAGGGAGGAGAGGATTAGCCAGTTTCGAAAAAGGGTTCAAAGCGAAGGACCGGCGAAATCGGTCTAAACACGTTTCGTTGCTCGAGCCAGGACCCCTTGCGTCTAGAACGCCCTCGAATCTTGCACAGATCCTATAGCTCGCTTCAATATGCTCCCTCACCTGAACTTCTGTTCCTGCACGGCATATGGAACTGGTTTGCTCAGCCAACATCAAGCAAAAGCCAGCGTGGGAACTGCCGCTACAGCTGCACCTCGCGAGATGTCACAGCGGGTGTCGGTGCCAAAAAGTCGTGAGCTCACAGGAGCAACAGAAAGCTAACTTCAAGGTCTATCATAGCATCAGTCGACCTGCGAAGTCGAAGGCTCGCCGTCGACGCTCTTGCGAGCACAAGCGACTGCAATGTATGTGCACAGCACAAGCAAGCCGAATCGAACAGCGTCATGCATGGCCCAAGAGGCTGGTGAGCATCAAGTATACCGAAGCGCGTCTCCGAGCCACCGACGCGCAGCGCACATGTCTGCTTTTTTTAAAATTTAATCTCCTTAAATACCAACTAAGACTGCTTTTGTGCCTGTGACAACTCGACAAAAAAACAAATCCGATCTTTGCTCGCTTCGGAGCGGAGCTGTCAAAAATGATCGCCCTGCAGGCATTTAGCCTTGCTTGCTTGCGGTTTCGCCAGCGTTGCACCTCCGAGCTGCATCATTGGTGTCCTTTCGTCTTGGCTTCGTCTGCGAGTCTGGCTCTGAATGCTCGGACATGAGAGCAATTGATTGCCGCTCTTACTGAGTCTCCAGCTTCGAGATTGGGATGATCTGCAAAGTGCATCACGGTTTCACTTGGGATGGCGATCCCAACTCTCGACGCTTGCCTCGAAATGCGATGTCGATCCTTCTGAATAGGAATCGCTTGTCCTTCGCAGATCCTTTATGATGTATTCCCAGAGTCGTCACTCTCGACAGGAATATTTGCTTCGTGCGATTACATCTGAGCGAGGCTCAACCTGACTCAATACATGTGCCTCGATCTTGATGCAAGTCAAGCCAAGCCCTGGCACCGACAAAGCTGCAACCCCGGCGCAGCTCACCCACGTCGGCGTCTGAGTCTGTCGCTCGCTTCATACCATGAGAGATGCTGCCTCTTTGATAAGTAGTCTCCTCAGGTCTGCAGTGCTTCTGCGTCTGCTCGTCTCGCAGCTCAGGAATGCCGTTCAGGCCCTTTTCGTGCCGCCAAGCTCTCCTCGGCCGCCCCCAGCTACAGTTGCTTGCCGTCTGCACAGCCGACTTGCACGGTATCACAGCGTACGCTAACTTTGATGTGCGTTCCTGTGTCCCTCGTGTCGGTGTGTGTGCCGTGCGGCCACCTCCATTCTGGCGTTCAGAATTTGCCAGTAGATCAAGGTCCGCCAAATGTCAAACCCTGCCCGCGTTCACGCACTTCGCCGATCCTGAACAGCCACCAGGCACGTCTCTGCGCCAAACCTACTACCTACTGATCCTCTTGTCTGCATTGACAAAAGGAAATCCATACTTGCCCATCGCTGCTATCCGCTTGCCTGCAGCACTTCGTCTATTCATCCTTCCTTGGAATCTTGAGAGAGAGGCAAATGCCAAGTCTTGACCCAAGAGGCTTGCAGGCAGCGAGAGGGAGGAAACGGACATGCATGCTATCCAGCTGTCAAAGCCTTAATGCTTCCTGTCCTCTGCTGCCTGCTTGTCTAAGCACAAGTCGATCTGCTGCCCTCTCCGAGAGGATTAGTCTCCCCAAGTCTTCACAGACCCTGAAATGTCGCCTCGTCCGTGTCCATCACTCTGAGTTTCATGCCTCGCCGCTGGCTTCAGAACATATAAGTCCCTCTTGAACCAGCCACCTCGCACGTCTTTCCCCTCTTCCTCCACCTTGCTTTCTCTCTCCACCCACTCACTCACTCTCCTCTTCCCAAATTCCTTTCCCACAGGCTGTCACTCTTTCCGGCCTTTCCCATCACTCCGTACCTCCCCCCAACTTCCCCCACCAATCCCCTTTAGATCTCCACGACGGAACCCAACCACACATTTTTCACCATGAAGTTCACTCTCACTGTTTCTGCGCTTGTTGCATTGGCTGCTACGTCCGCTTCGGCCACCCAGTTTCAGGATTTGCAGCTTCGCCAAGGCGGTGATGTCAACACCCTTCTCCAGGGCTTGCGCGACAACAACCTCACTTCGCTCGCCAACGTACTCTCGCAGCACCCCGCTGTTACTGAGCGCATCTTTGCCGACAATTCGGAAAAGCTTCTTCTTGCCCCCACCGACGATGCTATCTCCAAGCTCCCTTCGTGGGTCACGAGCAACTCGTCGCGTCTCGAAGCTACCCTTCTCCAGCACGTGCTGCGAGGCAATTTTGAGGCCGACAAGTTCAACCTTTACCCTCTTCACACCATCGGTCACTCGCTCCTGAACAGTTCCGAGTACTCCCACCTTCCCGGTGGTGCCGGTCAGGCTGTCGCACTTGCCAAGTCTGGCAACAACTCTCTCGTCTCTGAGGCGGTAAACAACGATACATTCGTGGAAACCACACACAAATTCGACACCGTTACTGTCCAGCCCATTAACAAAGCTATCACTGTACCTGGTTCGGTCACCGAGACGCTCACCTTCATGGGCTACACTGGTATCTCCACCCTTCTCGCCAACGTACAGAACGGCGCTCTATCAAAGACCATCGACGCCATGGCTGGTATCACCCTCTTCGTCCCCACCAACGATGCCATCCAAAAATTCGTCGCAACTTCCCCTAACCCTGCCGAAATCCCCACCGTTCTTGGTCAGCACATTGTCGCTTCCCGCGTCCTCTACTCTCCCCTCCTCATCGACCAAGGCGCAATGATCTCATCTTCCGGCCAAGACATAGTCTACGACAACGCGGCTGGCACTGTCAAAGTCGGCAACTTTACCGCCAAGATCTTGCAAACCGACATCATCGCTCAACAGGGTGTCATTCACCAAATTGACAACGTCCTCGCTTCGACCGCTCTCGACGTTGGCCGTGCTGCTCAAGCGCAAAAGTCCGCCCAGGCTTCCGTAGACGCCGAGAAGGCGCAGAACATCTCTGGTCCCGTCTCTGGTAAGAACGCTGTCACTTCGCAAGGCACCGATGTCCCCGCTGCCCAGGCCGGATCCGGCGCGAACAACCGCTCTGCTAACGACAACACCGACACCGCCGGTACCGGCCAGACTTCGACCGGTGTCGGTAACGGTACCAACGGCAACAACGGCGGTGCTTCGCAGGCCAACACGAACGGCGGTAACGGCAGCAATGGCGGCAACGTTACAAACGGCATCAACGGCGATAAGAACAGTAATGGAATCGACCACCGCGCTGCAAACGGAGCATCGAGCATGGCTAACAGCTTCTCGATCGCCGGTTGCGCCGTCGTGGTCTCTTCTATCGCCGCTCTTGTTCTCTAAATAGCCCTCACACTTCTTTTCTGATGTTGAAACAGGAGGAGGAGAAGAAGGCTCGCGTCAACCACGTTTCAGTTCCCGATTGGGACGCGAGCCCTCCCCTCCCCTTCCTCTTCCTTTCCACCCCACCTTTGTTCCCCTTCCTCAGTTCCCACCTCTACGTTACTCTTCTTTGGAGTCATTGTCCCTGTCGCCCTTGTTTCGGTCCTGTTCCACGATTTTGTTAGCGTTGACGCAACAACTGTATCCATATAGCCTCGTTTCCTCTCACAACGTTTCTTACTTGCTGGCCCCGCGTGGGCTCAGAGTTCTTTTCCTTCCCCGATCTCAATTCCACTTCCTTATTTTGTGTCCCATATCAAACAAGCGACTGTTATGCGTGTAACCTGAACGTTTGCGATTTAAGGGTGAATTGCTGGTGAGAGTTGCTTTGCGGGACAAAAGAATACAGTGCCTCCAAACTTCGACGAGAAACAACGAACCCAACACCGAGAGAGCATAGAAAAGGGGAAACGGTCTCAATCGGTCTTCGACTTCCCACGCAACCCCAGCCTACCCGAGAAAGTCAAAGGCAAAAACCTATCCGCCGTCTCCAAGCCCTTCGTCAACGCCGCTCCCACCATTCGTTCGATCGGCCTAGCCAACGGCAGCTTCTCCAGCGCCACCGATGCCAAAGGCACCAGCGGAACACTCAACAACGGACGACCTTCCACCGGTGGCGTTCTCTCACAGCTCTCATGCGGCGTATGCGAAGCCAACAATCGAGCCGAACCAATATGATCCAATTCGGTATCCATCCGAGAGGCCAAACTCTGCCATTCGCTTCCCTGAACCTGGCGTCGGCCGGAACCTGAACCATAAAGCGAGGGCACAAGGCGGAAGGCGTCCGTTGGCCGCACTCGCAGCAGCAACCCAGCGAGACCGGGCAAAGCTCGCATGGCAGCGGTAAGACCATGACACTCGACATGGATGGCAAGCTCGAAGTTCACCACGACGCGACGATTCCAGTTGTCTTTCCAGAGCGCAGACCTGCGGGGCAGCAGAAGGTTGGGAGAGGCCAATGAAGGAGGTTTCAGACAATGCGGATCGTGCTTGTCAGTTTTGCTGTTCTTGTGTGAACGATCTCTAGAGCACATGGGCGATGGAGAGGATGGGGCGGAACGAAGACCTACTGGCGTCTTTATGGGACAGCCAGCAGGCCTGTCGCCGAAGGGGGAAAATTTGAGGGGAACTTCTTCACCTACCCCACCATGGATCTCTTTCGGCCTCGCATGCGCACTGTAGAGAGAGACGATGTGGACAATACAAAGGAAGGAAATGTCAGTGATGTCGTCTTGGTGAGTGAGCTCGTTCTAGCAGGATCGTGACTTACCTTCTTCGAGCTTCCTCCTTGTCTCTTCCCACTTGCCGAGCTTTCCTCCCTTGCCCCGGTTCTTGCCGGACGACCTGGCGGTCACTTCCTCCGCGTAGCTGTCGAGGATGGTCTGGTACAATGACTCCGATGCAGGGTGTGTTGAAGCAAATGCGCGCTCCAGAACGTACAGATCCACCGCCTTGTCCTCTGCGAATGCCGAAACGGACGACAAACCGAAATCGATCAATACGACTTCATCGTGGTCCAGATCAACCTGAGTCGTGCTGTCGGTTGATGCAGGTCGAAGCATCATATTCGACGTCGTGAGGTCGCCATGAATGATATCAGCTTCGTGCATGACGGCGAGCTGCTTTCCAATCAACCTCATCAACTTGATCTGATCGGCCTCGGAAAGCACTTCCTCCTCATCTGCCGCCGCTGCCTCTTCAGAATCAATAACTTGCTCGTCTTCGCCCTCCGCTCCACCACCAAGCCACTCTCGTACGCTCTTGCCAGGAATGAGTTCGAGTCCCAGAATACCCTCCTTCTCATCGACACAGCGCACCGCAGGCACCGCTACGCCAGCTTTGGCGCAACGAAGCAACGCTCTCGCCTCCATAATGGTTCGTGAGGCAGTAATGTTGCTCGACAGCGTAGGGTGTCGGTAGGTCTTAGGGAAGCGCCATTTCAACAAAACAGACGCTGGTGGCTCAACCTTGCTCGACTCGAGTGAAGCTGTACGTGGCTGAGGCCAGGAGAGAATGTTGTTCGTTGCGATGCGCGAGATGTATACCTTTGCCTCGGCACCCTGCTTGATGAGTTTCGATGATGATGAGTCAGAGAGAAGAGCGACAAGTGGAGGTGCGTTGGGAGTATGCTTGGGCGTCGAAGGCGACTTCTTGACTGTGCTAGGTCCGGCTACCTTGGTTTCGTCTCGTGATGCGCGTCTGGAGGTGGACTGGCTGCCAGCTTCGACAGTGCCTGCGGTCTTGCTCTCCTGAGACTCAGCTTGCGAGGGAGCGCCGGCTCCTTGCGAGCCCTCTTCGCCCTTATCAGCTGGGGTGATCTCGAGCGATGTGCTCGCAGAGGGCGTAGCTGCTGACCTAGTTGTAGTCGTCTGCAACAACGAAGGCAGCTTAGGTCGTGTGCCCTCCGTGCTAGACCTTGACGTGCTAGAGGTGGTGCGTACGCGATGAGACTTGGCAGCTGCTTTGGCGTCTTTGGCCTGAGCAGAAGCGAGGATGTCATGGGCCGACTGCGTGTGCTTGCGAGGAGAAGCGCCGGCAGAGTGGATGGAGGAGGCAGGCGATGTGGACAGAAGACCCTCGCTGCTGGCTTCGACAGACGTCGCTGTGGTGTCGACGATGGAGGTGGGCCTCGATCGTGTGGTTGGGAATGCTAGCCTTGGCGTCCTGGTCGAGGGTGGACTCGACGACGATGCGTCGCCTGTGCGGTGCTCGAAGCCCGACATGGTGATGTGGGTATTGCTGTCTGTCGATTGTTTGCCAAGTGGAAAGCAGGCACTTTACAACAGAATGGAGATCGTGGAGAGAAGACAAGACGACGAGAAGAAGCGGCCGGTGAGGTGGATCGCCTCTGACAAGATAGCGATGCGAAGGAATGGCTCATGAAATTGGCGAGCTTAGATTAGAACTGCAGCCGTCATCCCTTTGACGTAGCTCGCCTTGAAATCACTTTCGCCGGATTTTTGCACAGAGACAAATTCGATCGAACTCCACATGGCCCTAATCGGGTACTTTCGTTCCGATAAAATCGGGTCATCTTAGAAGACATGCTCACGATCAGTGGTCGGCCGCATGACTCCTTGACACCTCCAGTCTACTGGGGTCGTCTCAGCTCGAGCGTGCGGCCTATAGCAGCCGAGTACTAACAAGTGACTATGTTTAGCTTTGATTGTCCGGGCGAAGATACATGAGTGAGAGGCAAGAATCCAATGGTATTTCTAAAGCTTGAGCTGGGCCGAGTTGTCCACCTAATGAGCGGGATCGTAGCGGAGCCCGCAGATCGTTGCGTGTGGAGATGGCGAAGAGACAGGACGGGTAGAGAGGGAGTCGTGTTGTCAGCGTCAGTTTATCAAGCACTTTTGTGCACGTTAAAATTTATTTGGTGCTCGTATATGTGCTGAGGCCAGAACAGTCAGAGCGGAGACCTACCTTGGTATGCGATCCGCTGATGGTCTTCTTGATGCGCTTCCACTTGCCATCGTGCACTGGCCCTTGTCCATCGTCATCTTGACCATCGGCTCGCTCAACGAGCCAAAAGTCGGCAGTGATCAGAGCGATAGACTTGCCCACTTGAGCCGTGTACACCTCCATCTCGATCACCGATCCGACGGGACATGCGTTCAAATAGAGTACGTTGATGTTTTGCGAAACGCCCAGGAAAGACCATGGCGAGCCAGGCTGACCCGAAGTATGATAGAAGATGGCCATCGAAGTGAAATTGTCGACCAAAGTAGCACCGCATCCACCGTGCATATTACCCAGGGCGTTGTTCATCTTATCGGAGACCCTCATTCGCAGCACCAGACGGGTGTGGATGTCTTTGCGTACCGGTGTTGGTGCTGTTGGCTCGCCCGATGTCTGCATTTGCAGACGTGCAACCTCTTGGGAATCGTCGATGAAGGCTGCTTCTTTGACTGTCTCGCCGTTCTCGTCGATACCTGTGCGTTCCACGTAGACGGTAGTAATAGTAGGATCGACAGCAGAGCTCGAGTAGCCTGGTGTATCGGCCAGGCTCCTTGTCATGTCGACGGCATCTTGCGTCGCCTCTTGCAAATTCTTGGGCAATGGCGCTGGCATCTTGGTGTTCTTATCTATGTGGTGTCGATTGTGGCCCGAACTGCGTTGCCTTGTGGTGAAGCGAAGAACGTTGCTTTGATTTTTGCTCGGATGACAGCAGCGAGGCCGTATGAGTAGTGCTAGGGGATTGACAACAGGGCGAAGGTAGGATAGAGAAGAATGGTATACTGTAGGTTACGTCTGGAAAGAGCTCTGGTGGTCACCTTGGACAATCAGTGCCGGTTAGATTCCGGAAGATTTTAACCGACCTATTCGAGCGAGGGCCGAACTGTTTTGGCGGTCTGTTGGAGCTCGACTCCGCACTCTTTTTCAACGTGAAAATGCGGGGTCGCCATCTGCGTGAATTGCAGCGCAATCTGAAACCGTGCAGTCACAGCAAGAAAGGTGCGTTCCTCAGCAGTCACGCTTCCGCGCTCCCAACGGCATGGGCTCCGTCAGCGCAGTCACTCAACAACCATGCTCCCCACTCCTGACGAGGTTGTGATCGAGAACTACACAAATGAGAAGGCAAACACTGCATACCGTGATGCAAAAGAGATTTCAATGTCACGAAAAATGTGTGTTCTGGCGCCAGAACGATGTTATGCGCTCAGCTTTTGTCCAGCTGCTTCACCGCTTGCCACATAGCCTGCGACCAATACGACAACGTCGAGCACATCGCGCACTTCGGCCATCAAAGCTTCGTCCTGAGTCTTATCCGCGCGAGTCCAACTTCTCTCGACCGTCTGCAGCCGTGCCGCGGTGGAATCCGACTTTGCCTGATCGCCAATGTGATGATAAAGTCGAACCATGTAGTAGAGTATCTGAGTCTGCAAGCCGAGGCATTCTGCCTTTTCAGCATCTTGATCCGCTTGTCGCAGCCAGTGTAAGACTCGTTCCAGCTCCTCGTTACTCTGCTTGTCCGAGCACGAAAGCAGGATGCGAGCGTAAGTCCACTGTGCCCGAGCTCGCAGCTCCGTATCTTCGCTCGTCAGAGTGTTCGGCAGATCCGCTTCAATAAGTAGTCGCGCTCCGTCGGGCATCTTGAGGTGCAATCCCAGCGTTTCTGCAAGCTGAATCCGTGCACTAAGGATCAAGCGCTGACAGTCCATTTCCTTTGCGATTGAGAGAGCTGCCAAAGTCGGCATGACCGACAGCGTTGGTTGCGAGCTCTTTGTTCGCTTGGCAGCTTTGTGTAGCAGCCGTTCGACCGCCTCTTCCGCTGTCAACTTGCTGAACGCTTTGAACTGAAGCCCAAAAGTCCTTTCGGCGACACTTGTTTTACCGGTCTCGAGGTAACGTAGGGCAAGTTCCACTAAAGCGCTTGGCGAGTCGACAGCGTCTTCAATGTCACAGCCAGCAGCCACTTGCTCCTCCAAAAGCAGGCTTTCGGCCAAGAGTCGCAGGATCGCTTCATCTTCCCTTCGCATGGCACGAAGGCGTAGCACGTCACCTACGGTCTTGTGCCAAGTTGTGTACTCGCCAAAAGTGATACCTTTGTAGGAAGAAGGCGTGATCAGGATACTGAGCGCGTCCTCGTAATGGCCCGACCGAGAAAGCTGTGACCAATCAAGGAGAAGAACGACTCTTACAATCTGGTCAGTCTTAATTATCGCTCAGGACCTAGCACAGCGGCCCTTTTCGAAGACAACGATGTTTCGCTACTCACCCTTCTGGCTTTGTGACAGACGCTATCCATTCTTGACTCTTCTTGCAGTGCCGAAGAAATCGTGCTCTTGGGGCTTTCGTTCACACGATTCTGATAGACATCGGCAAGCCTCGACTGACCAAGCATGTACCAGAGTCGCGCGACTTCGGCGTCTTGTCTGAACGCATCCCGACCGAGACGTCGCTTGGCATCCTCCATGAGCTCTAAGGAAGCCTCCGACGTGGCCAGCGTTTCTTTGGATGGCTGACTTGGAGTGAATGCGTCTTCAAGATTTTGTAGCACCTCTACCGCCGAACGACCCTGGCGCATCGAAACAACAAGAACGGATGGAGAGATGTGAAGTCAGCATGTCATTTCCTGAGAGCAAGAGACGGAGCACAACGCGCATGTCTTGAGTCTTACCTTTGCCAGATCACAACGCGCTGAAAAGACCGCATCGCTCACGGACAGGCGACCGCTCGGATTTGGTGAGACCCATGTTGCTCCAGGAACTGCTGCAAGCGTACTTGTTCCGACTCCTTGGATGCGCAACATCAAACTTTCGCATGCCGAGATGCAATCACTATCGTTTGCCGATCTTGCAAGGCTGATAGCTTCGTCGAGCGCCGCTTTGGCAGCCGAGAAGCTGTTCGTTTTGACGTGGAAGGCTGCTAGATGCAGCAGAGTGTGCTGGTGAAGCTCACGATCAGCACCAGGGGCGTAAAAGTCAAAGAATCTCTCCATATTATCCTTGGCCATCATATAATCACCGCGCCAAAGCCCCAGTTGATAGTCTCGGAATGCCGCCAGTCTCGCATCAGATAAAGGAGCAGTGTCGGTTGCTTTGCTGTCGGAGATGTGCATGTCTGTAAGCAGTCCTTCTCTCCAGGCACGCGCCGACGCCGTCAAGTGATCTCTTGCTTGCAGGTCCAGGCTGTCAAAGATCAGCTTAGTGCGTCGAAAGAAGAGGCCGAAGAACGACCGTCGCTCGAAGAAGATATCGGTGGCATTCAGCATTCCCATTGGCTCGTAGGTCGGCATGATCCGATTGAGTTTCTCGTTGAACAGTTTTGTGAGGCCATCCGGAACATCAAGCAGATGCAGCATCCCATCCAGATAGTCGGCCATGATCCGACAGTTCTCCTCATCACCTTCCATTGCTACACGAAGTTCATCGGTGAAGGCTGAGTAGGAAGACGCTGGTGGCCTTGTCTGGTAGACCTTGTCCATCAAAAAGATGAGCAGCTTTTTGCGAGCTTCTTGAGCATCATCATTGAGCTGGATACGGCAATGAAAGTTGAAGAGGACTAGAATGGCGATCGTCTCGCCGTTCATCTCGTCCGGTGGTGCGAGATTAGCGTCCATGTTGCTTGACGGCGCGGCTCGGGTCGCCTGCTGGCTTACCAGCGTGGTGATAAGTTGAATCTGCAGAGCAAGGGACGTGATCGGAGCTGCCGACTGTCACAATTCGGCTTAGGGAGTCATGGCAGGACACTTTGGAGCTCTGCCGATGATGTTGTTGCTTCGAGGTCCAGAACTCGAGAACAACACTTTCAGTTTCACACTCTCTTGACCTGCAGCGGCCAGAAAAGGCGCGTCTAGCTGTCACGGCAGCTGTCGCGGCAGGTGCGGGAGAGGAGAAAAATCTCAGTTGCAGAGCGCAGTCTCGACAAAGAAGCCTCCACCTTGGCTTCGCTCAGGAAGCTTGCGTGACATCGGAAATCGGGAATGACAAAGTCTTCGAGCTTCGCTTTGCCCTGTGTCGGAATGTCCGCCAAAAAAAGAGAATCTGCGCTGCGACACTGCAGCTCACTATGCATCGGAATCACAATCTCCTCATCTTGTCACCATCTACGCCCACCGGAATCATCCTCTTCGCGTCGAACAACATATCACAAGATGGCTTTCTCTGAAGACACCAAGGTGCGTACCATTACTTCTCAGGACACTACGGTCTGTCACCGAGCCCGCACAAAGCTTGGGCGTAGTCACTTGATGAAGCGCCAAAAGGAGCACCTTCTCGCAGTTCTACAGACGACATCGTGACTTTCCGCACGCTCTCTCACGACGCTAGTCGTCACACAGTGACCCCCTGGTGACAATACAGTGCAGCCATGCTGATCTCTTACACCTGTTTTCTGTCGGACTCTTCTCTGATCACGATCATAATATCCAACAGGAGCGAATCGTCAAGGCCGTCGACGTCTCCAAGACCCTCTTGCACTATGGATGGTGAGTCTCTACCTGTCGACCACATGATCGCTGTGACTTTAGACTGTACTGACAGCTACGCTAATCTATTACCCACGCCCGTTGTCATGGGATCCTTTCAGGGTGCCTTTCGTTCTCTACATCGGCTTCACCCGAAGCACGCCACAGCCGAGCTTGATCAAGTGAGTGCCCTTTGCATGATGCTTCCTCCTCCACCCTGGCTCAGAACTCTTCGACACATCACCCTGTCCGCCGCTTGATCGGATCACCGCCGACTGCTGACTTTCTCTCCTGGTGCTCTCCCGCTTTCTCCTTATCATCTGTCAACAGGCTCATCAGCCCTCTCGCTTGAAGAAGAACGCAATCGGCTTCTCCGAACAGCTTCCCTTCTTGCGCTTCACGCAAAAAGGCTCGGCAAGCACTCTGTCACTGTATGATTTTAGCTCACCACCGTAATCCGACAAGACCACCCTTTTCATCATTCGCCCAAGATTCCAGTGTGTTGAGAATCTAATGCACAAAAGCAGGCGCATGTCATGGGGACTCAGCCCGGAAACGTACATCACCTGAGGAGCAGGCTCGATCGAGTTCCCCTGACGGACAGAGATTCTTAGATATATAGGTGTGCCTTCCGCCTCGCTCACATCCCCTCCTCTTACTGCTATCTAAGTTCACGCAGATTCACGCCGAAATATCTTCGCCCCTCGACAACGTCTATATCCGGCGTTCCTTCGGCACAAAATAACAACAAGCAAAACTCTAATATGAGTGGGCAGAGTAGGCTCAGTGATGCCGCCGTCGCCACATTTAGGACGGAACGGTCTGGGCAAACTTACGGTCGACGGGCTCGACAGTCGGGTCAAAAAGGGCTTCAAGTGACGCAACCGCCTCAGTACACCAGGCCCCTTCCCTTCTCCGATTACGATCAAGAACGTTCAGGCAGGCTGCCGGAATATCTCGCGTCATCGCAGCCGTCATCAAGCGTGCAAGCTACCGTTGCAACATCATTAACAACCTCTCGCAGTGCCATCGTCGTCCCAGCCACCCCGCCTCCCACAGAACCATCACGACAAAGCTCTCAACTGCGGCCCTCTAACAGCCGATCGGGCGCGAGCAGGGATCGCTCGTTGCATACGAACAGTCAAACGGCTGTGCCAGCACCAGCGGCTGCTTTTACCGAGACACGCAGAGCCCCGTCTTACCGCCCAACTACTAATCACGAACAAAGACAGCAGGAAGATCACGATGCCTCGCTGCAACAGCGCTGCAGCACGGCTCCAGGAGGGGCTTCACAGTTCGATTCTTTTACATTCTGCCGACCCATTACGCCATCCCAAAAGCCGAAAGATCCAGGTCTCGATACGCATTGGCGTAAAGTGTTGTCTGAGGTAGAGAAGAAGCAGGAGACGATTGTCAGTGACCTAGGTGCGATCTCCGAGGGGATCAAAGAACTGTTCCAAGAGCTAGCGCGACTGCGCCAGCAACACATCAAATTGAAAGAGTTTCAGGCGACTTCAATGCAAGACCAGCGAGCTATTCTGGGTAAGTCACGAACCTACCCTTCCATCGATGCAGAGTACGCTGACGCTTTCCCTTTTTCTCGTACCGTAGAGGAGCAATCTGCTGCGGTTGTCTCTATCAGCGCTAGAATCGATAGTGTCGAGAAGACCGTTGACAGGATCGCTCAACATTCTTCGATGCAGTTTGCAACACTGCACGGATCCATCGAAGAACTCAACACTTCAGTGCACGGGCAACTCGAGAGTATCAGGGATATGAGAGCGGATGACAACGCCGAACGACAAATGCAGGCGAAAGAGCTGCTCGAGGTTCGGCATCATCTCGTCGCTTTGCGTGTCAATACAGAGGCCGAAAGGAGCGACCACCTTGGCGACCTCCCTCGCCGAGCTTCTCCAACGCCTCCTCCGGTCCACTTGCTCCCAGATCGTTTCAGATTCCCAATGCAGAGAATCGAAGATGATGCTGAGGTTGAAGGAGGTGAAGCACGAGAAGAAGAAGGAGAAGAAGGTGGAGGAGGAGGAGTAGCAGCGGCACGCAGTCCATCGCCATCTCCACCCTTTGCCGCAAAGAAGAGGAGGGGTAGACCACCGAAGGAAGGTCGTACAAAGCAACACGGCGACCATCCGAAGCAACCTTCCGAGACGGCTGTCGATGGTGCACATACCGCGTCGACTTCGAGCAGCATCCTGAAAAGCCGAGCCCGGCCGTTTCACGACGGAGATACTTCTACTTCCACTCAGCGAAATGAAGCCGCTTTGCTGCATGACGATCAAGCTGACGCGACGTCTGATGGACTTGGGAATGATGGACAGCCTCATTCAGCAGTTACGCCGGCTGTAGTACGCCAAAAGCCGAATAAGACTTCCGCTCGCAAGAAGAAGCGCGAAGCTCCCAATTCTGGCGATGATTCTACGTTGGGCGACAGAGGGACTGCGCCGTTGGACGACAGCAATCCAGCCCGGTATCCCAAGCGAACTCGCGAAAAGCGGAAGTTGTTTGGAAATACTGTGCCCACTTCAGGTCCTGGCTACCGCCTTAGAGTCCGACACTCCTAATTCATGCTCGCTCCCCTCCTTGTTTACTCAACCATCGTGTTTTGTTGGCAGCTTGCTCTCGATGACCTCAGTACAATCCAAAAGCTGAAGTCGCTTCGCAGAAGTTCTTGTAATTGAAATTTAGTCACACACTAATCGAAGCTCTAGCGGAATTCGCATGGCTGGTCATTCGCTGCAAACAATTAAGGCGCATCCTGTTGTGCAGACGATGAGCAGAGATGATCGTAGAGACAACCTTTCGCAAAGAGGTGTTGTCACAACAGTACACGTCTATATAAGACAAAGTTGAGTTATTCTCGAACAGACTGGTCGAATGCCCGAGTGGTTATGGGGCTGGCTTCAAGAACTTTATGATTTCTTGGCCACATATGGCAACACCTCCAGTATATCCTGGGTTCGAATCCCAGTTCGACCAAATCCTTCTTTTTTGTTATGTATTTTTGATTCCCGCGGTCATTTTGGCAAAACCTCTCCTCGTCACGCCTGTTCTGCAACTTTTCCATGTCTTTCAGAATGACGGTTGTCTAGTAGGTAGCATCAAAGCAAACATTCGAGAGGCGTTAAGGTATGTGCAGCATCACATGGGCCGTGTCGACGAGGAAGGTACTGTAAGTAACGTCACTTAGTCGAGGCTTCCGGGTCAACACGTTCACGAAATGAAGCGGCCTTGGGGCAGCCACAAACACGAGCCAACGCGGCTTGGCAGACTGCACACACGCACGCAAACACGGTCGATAAGGATAGCAATAGCAACAATAAGCTTTCTCGGTAAGCTTCAGGCATTATTGAGTTTTCTGACGGAAGCTTGTCGGAGCCGTTGAACTGACAGGTACGCTCTAAGGCTGTGGGCAAGGTCGCTCACGTACCTCAGGGGAACGCGACTTCGTGGCGTCTGGCGTCCAACGAGACACTAGCGTAGTTCGAGCATTGACAATTCGGGGTTCTGCGAGCTGTATTCGATACGCGGCTGCACAGTATTGTCGGACTTCGATGCCACAAGGCCGCTGCCACCTTGAGCCGGGGAGAATTAAGACTCGACTTCAGGGGTGGATAACGAGCGTGCGTGTGTGGGATTGTGCATGTCCCTTCTGCATCTCTGTTAGTGGGGAATAAGTGAGCTGCATTTCAAACTGATTGTGATTGGGCAGGTGCGACTTTTCGTGATGAGAGCGTCGGTCAAAGTGGGCGGCGGTGTGGCGAACAGGTGTTCCACTCCCTCTCCACCAGCCAAAACCATACAAAAGGGGCGACTTAATCCTGCTGTTGCTATAAACGAAGCTGAGAAGGAAGTCAGCAGCTCACTGGGTGTGTAAGGAGTGTGTGAAGAGGGTTCATCGCGTGGTAAGCACAACTGAGACAAAGCGAAAGTTGGCAGCTTGGGGAGCAGCAAAAGGGTCTCAGATCCAGCACCGATTCAAGGTTGCACAAAAATCGGACTTTGGCAACAGACGGAGCACCGTGCGTCGCGTAGTGCTTTAAGGTGGCTTGCCTGCGTGACCTGCTTCTCTGCTTGCAACCGACAACTTGATAGCCATCTGGCTTGACTCGCCAGCTTCTGCAACGATCTTTCTACTCAAAGACTCCACCGCTCCACCATTCCACCTCTCGCATCTCACTCTCCCTTCATCACCGCCCAACCGGAACATCATCATCAAAGTCATTACGTCGGAGTCCGGTTGCACGTGCACGTCATCTCGAAATCGCTTCTCTTGCTCCATCTACGCATCCATTCTTACTCGGGAATCGCAATCTTCAGCCAGCCCAAAGCGACAAAAATAGCTTCACGTCGCGATCCATCTTCACTTCACATCAACGGATCGACTACATTCGTTCATCGACCCTATTCTCCATGACTGCAGCCACTGGAGCCGAGCGACAGCTCTGAATCGAAGCGACCGAATTCAAACGACTGAATTACATGTCGTAGAGAGCCTAGCAGTCGTCATCATCTCAGCGGCGGCAGCCACCCCTTCACCATGGTCTCTGCCCTCAACGTGCCCGATGACACGGGTCGAAGCTCGACCTCGCAACGTGAACCACAACGAGGCGCGGAAGCCATCGCCAACTTTCATGGCCGGTTATCGACAGATCATCACTCGCTGCGAGCTAAGAACACTGAATCATCGCTCTCCAGCTATGCCGGCAGCGTCCGCAACTCCTCCTCTGGCACCGATTTCTACTCGCAAGCTCATAGCATGAATGGTGACAACGACGCATTGACTCTCGATGCTCCTGCACAACCAAGGACACCCCGTGTCTACACTTCCTTCTCGGCTGCTGCTGCTGCTGCCTCACGCTCTTCGCTCAACAAACGAGGTTCTCAGCCCAACTCGCCCATCCATGCCACCGCGCCACCCTCCATGCGCAGCTCACCGTCCGTTTCGTCGCCTCGCATGTCTTCGTCGGCCATCCGCGATCTGTCAGCATCAACCAACGGGGGCACTCCGTCCGGACTTGCTTCGCCTTCGGCAGGCGGTCGGCTCGGTGGCTTCGATGTTTCGACAGCCAATCAGTATACACCCGGCTCACTCGCTAGCACTTTCCCATGGCTATCAACCGACTCTGCACCAGTGTCAAGGCAGCTCAGTAGCCAACTAGATCGCGCATCGCCAACGGCGCAAGCGAAGGTAGCCTCGCAGCAAAAGAAGAAGACCGACTCACCGCCAATTGCGCAGTACAGCAAAGGTAAGGGCTTTGGCTGGAATCCGAATGAGGATCACAAGCCCTCCAAATCTACGTCAAAGATCCGTCCAGCACCCAGCCAGCCCAAAATGGACATGCGCGAGAGCAGAGACTCGCTCAGTCGCGGTCTCGGGTTCACATCTTCATCCGAGCTCGACCTTCCCGAGCGCATGCGTGGCCAACGCAAGGGAACTCTGGCTCCTCCAAGATTGTCACAGGACCCGATCGCTTTCAGCATTGCCGATGAGCTGCAACCAAGCGGTGGTGGCACGAATACGCCTAAAAATGACTCAGCCTTTGCACGACTGGGTCGAGCCTTCCGTCGCAAAAGCAAGACGGGCAACGATATCAAAGTGGATCTCAATGCCGCAAGCCGCGATGCTCCGCCGGTGCCAAAGACGCCGCGTAGAATGCCCAGTCAGGCGCTCTCGACCAAGCAATCGGATCCATTCGCTGCAAAGGCTTTGAAGGCAAGCAGCTACACCGCTGACGCAGCTTACCAGAAGTCGAGGGGCAGTGTCGATGTCAAAGGAAAGCGTCGTGAAGTCACGGACGATGACTCGGAGGCCCGGCAACAAGGGCCTTCCATGTCGATCGAAGACGTCAGCAGGCCGGCTGGTGCACCGTCAGTTGAGAATTCTGAAATTGCGAGCAATCCTGTTGTGGCTCAAGGGTCAACTGGCGCCCGGACTGGTTCGTCGGCGCACCCAAAGACGATGGTCGAGACTGTAACGCCGGGACAAGGATCAACAGAACGCACCGAGTCGTCGGTCGACGCTTTGAAGGCAGATGGTGAACAGCAAGGAGCACATGCACAAAGCGTCGACACTCAGGAAATGCGACAAGTCGAGAACGAGACCCGGATTCTAAGAGCAGATGCCGACGCAGGACCGTTCTCCACAGACACGGGTCGTGTAGTCGAAGTGTCCGATGCGGGCAAACCGTCCTCAAAATCCGCGATCGAGCCTTCCAAGCGCCCCCTCTCGATGGAATCATCCACATCAAGCTCAGGTATTAGGTCCATGGCTTTCCTTGCTTCTGCGATCTCGATGGGTGCCATTGCGGATGAATCTAGCGACAAGCCAGAGTCTGCTGTGGGAGCTAGCGCAGAGCAGCAGAGTGAATCCTTGGTAGATGAGGTTGCAGCTACTAAAGGTGTGGACGCAGACGACACAGTATCGCCAGCACCGGCGCTCTCGATGTCCAAGATCGCGTCACTGTCCCGAACCGATTCGAACAATCCGTTGACGAGACAAACCACCCCGACGGAGACAGTTGCGCCTACTTTTACGTCCATGTCGCGTGGCGCCAGCGCAGATCGCAGACGTCTCGAGCCGAAGTCAGCTACGCGTCATGACGAGATTCCCAGCATTTTGTCCGATTTCCTGACATTCGACGCCGACGTGGCGGCCAACGACACAACGAGGGGGAAGAGCAAGGCTTCTGCCAAGTTGGGCATCGAAGATCCAACCACCAGTACTGGACAGTTTGGCGAGGCCATGGAACGTTCCACCAGCGGGAACTCAGATGGGCGCAAATCGTCTCTCAGTAGCTCACCCAAGGCGACACGTTCCACCAAAGGCGTCTTCATGTCACCGGCTGCTGGCCCAGGCATGGGCGGATTCGTTTCACCTTTCTATGTCGCGCCGCTGACTTCGGTCGACTCCGGTCTCGGCAATCGCGCTCCTCGCCCATCTGGCCGGCGTGCCAGTGCCAGCTCTCGGTCAATGCATAGCGACGACTCGAAGAGCATCCATAGCGGGCCGCGACGTGGCTCGGCCTCGCAGGCTGTTCCCGATGCGCCCACGGAGCCAGAGGCTGCTCAAACAGAGTGCTTAGCGGAAAAAGACCCGGACGAGGCCCGAGACCTCGACGCCTCGGAGAAGGCCAGAAAAGTCAAGTCTTTCGGCAATCTGCGCGCCCCAGCGAACGATCCCAACCAGGAAGCCATGCCGCGTGCAAGCACTTCCAGGCTCCCATCCCCCTCAGTGTCGCAGCCAACCGCAGCCGCAGGCCGATCGCGAGGTCTATCAGCGGCTGCTCTAGGGTCGACGGACAGGGACAGCACGCGGAACAATGGTGCCGATGCTCAACGCGAGTCGCCCTCCGCACCTGCTCCGATTCGATCGCCGAGTGTAAGTCAGCGCTTGTTGCGTCGACCAAAAACCAGCGGAGCGGAAGCTGGACTGGGGAGCGATCGCCTGAAGGTGTCGACAGGAGATTCGGACGGGCAAGGCAGCTCGCAAAAGACGCCAGGAGCAGGACGTGCATCTCTTGACGAGTTAAATCGATCGACCAAGCCATATACTTCATCTCCTACCGAGACCGGCGGCTTTGAGATGCTTGCTTCGCGAGACCAAGCAACCACGCCGAGCAAAGCTCACACGTCCACGCAGAAGAATCGAGAAACCGCGTTGGGCTCTCGCACATCCACATCGGATCGACGAGACAGTTATGGGCTCGGTCGCAGGCCAAGCGAGACTAGCACGGGAGCAACTACGCCCTCATCATCGAGGATCGAATCCAACGGTGGAGCTGCCGCTCTCTTCGGTAATCCGACAACGAGGCCTCGCACTTCGTCCCTATTACCGTCTTTTGGCTTCAGCAGAAGTCGCACTGGGTCCTCTGCGGGGCTGGAAGGTTCCGGAAAGGCCCCCGGCAGCTTTGGCAACACCGCTCGTTCCGTTTCTAGCGGCTACCTACGTGAACCGAGCGATGCTCATTCCGTGTCCAGTCGAAGCGGTGGTCCTGATGGCAATGCTCAGCTTTCAGGTGCGAACGGAAGCGACCGTTCCCCTCGCGCATCTTCGAGCTCACGACCGTCCTTTAGTAGGCAGCTATCATCATCAACAGCGCTTTCTGAAGTCGAGTCGAAACAGCTCGCAGTCACCAAGGAGAAGAAATTCTCCATGTCTGCCTTCTTGCCCTATGATGACGAAGATGCGCCCGAATATGCGGAGCGTATCGCGTCAACAGCTCCAAAGAATCAGATCGCCGCCATTCTGGCTTCCAGTGCCGACTCGTTCTACGTTGAGGCCCTTCGTCACTTCATGACGCGCTTCTGGTTCAACGGGCTTCCGCTCGACATTGCGCTGCGAAAGTTGTTGATGGATCTGCACTTGCCCAAGGAGACACAGCAAATTGATCGCGTTATGGAGGCGTTTGCCAAGCGCTACAACGAGTGCAACAGCGGTCTCTTCGCCTCGGATGATCAGCCTTACATTCTATCATTTTCGCTCATGATGCTTCATACGGACGCCTTCAACAAGAATGCCAAGAACAAGATGACAAAGGAGGGTTATCTCAGAAACACAGGATCAAGCGGCGTACCCACCGAGATCCTCGAGTACCTCTACGATAATCTGACTTTTACTCAATTCATCTACATCGAGGACGAAGAGGGTGCCCGCCGACGCCCGTCGGAGGCGTCTGCCATGTCAATGACTGGATCCGGCGTGTCATCTGGTCTTGCATCACAAGGCTCGGCTGCAGCCAATCGCACCAAGATCGACCCATACTACCTCATTACGCAGGGCCGTCTGGGGGAATTGCGACCCGATCTCGAACACGTAATTCCTGAAGACACACCCTTCTCTTACACAGGTACGTTGCCCACCTTTGATGTCGACCGACTCAACTCTGCTTTCCTACACGCTCCGAGCATTGAGATCGTCACCACCAAACCAACCACCGAGCAAGCGGGCATGTCGAGCACGGATCTGTCGGCAGGTGAGGAGGAGGTGGTGTCGCTCAAGGTGACCAAAGTGGGTGTCGTCAATCGCAAGGACGACATGGCCGATGGCGGCAAGAAATCGGCTTCACGCAAATGGAAGACGAGTGGATTGCTGCTGACGGGATCGCAGCTGTTGCTGTTCAAGGATGTCATCTGGATCAACGCTCTGCAATCGCAGATCCTCGATCAGGTAGGAGACTCGCTGGTATGCAACGGCATCCCGACAGCTGACAATGCCAACAACGAGGTGGTAGAAGGGGGCGTCGTCATCTCGCCAAGGATCACCTACTTCCGACCCGATGGTGTCATCTCGCTGGCCGATGCCGTCGCAGTCAAGGACCACTCGTATGGTAAGTACGACTTTGTCTTCCGATTGCTTGCAGCCAAGGGCCGACAGTACCTTGTGCAGGCGCAGAGCGAGGACGACATGAACGATTGGATCCACAAGATCAACTTCTGTGCCAGTTTCCGGACTTCGAACATCAAGATCCGTGGTTTAGATCTTGCCCCACGTGCTGGATCGACTCCTACATCGCAAGACGTGGACACAAACGATGCATTGGAGAGTCGCTTCGGACGATCTGCGTATTCGAGACCGTCCTTTTCGGACTCGGATCGTGCTTCAAGAGGGTTCGATGGGAGTGGAAGGTCAACTCCCGTGCCGGGTGATGACGGTGAGCTATCGAGGGTGCAGCTTCTGTTGTTGGTGCATTTGAAGGAACAATATCTAAAGTTGTATCACTTGCTACTTTTATGCCAATA
>JAXQGJ010000102.1:0-35308 GCA_037039655.1 Pseudozyma sp. M118-08B | reverse complement strand
TCTTTTTATTAATGATTCTTTCTTATGCTTTGTTATTTTATTACTTCCATACATCTCTTGATCGGTTGGAGGGCATACTCATGAGCGGAGCACGATTGTTCTGCCATTCTTGGTCCTTCTGTCTTTGGCGAAGATAGTTGTGCACGGTAGATGAGGTAACATGGAGTCGGCAGTAGGGGTCGTACAGGAATGCAAGTAGAGGCCTAAGGTCGTCGAACTCTGCAAGGATGCGTTCCTTCGAGAGCTTTGAATTGGTGGCATTGGCTCGATTGATAAGCTCACGCAATCGAGTGATCTCATTCATAGGGGTGGCTGCACGTGCTTGGACGCTGCTTGGACCTGGTCGACTTGCAAAATCATGGTTGAAGTGCAATGACCTTCGTTTGCCCTGGCACGGGCAATGCTTCGGTCTTTGTGCAGAGCATTGCAGAGGTTGCCGCGAGGGACCAGCAAAGGTATGCAATGTGTTTATGTTCGTAGATACTCCTCGGGGGCGTGCAATGGCGGTCTTGCGATAAGTCTGAGCTACATGGAAGCTAGGCTGAGCAGCCGTCCGTGCGGACTGCAAGGCCGTCTGTCGAAGTCGATCGAGCATAGCACTTATCGGGATATGAGAAGAAAAGGAAGCTGCATCATGCTTTCTCGTTCGGGCTGATGCCTTAAGCTGGGCTTGCGTAGTCAAGAGAAGGTGGGCGTGATGATCAGACCCTTGAAGCCAAGGGGTCCAAGCTTTGCTTCACAACGGTGACTTTTGAGAAGAAAAAATTCCGGGAGCAGCATGCCTCCACACGGTCACTCTCGTTGGCTCGTGTGTGACTTTAAAGCGCGATCCTGTGATTCAGGGTCGTACACACGTCTTCTTCCAACAATCCGTACGTGTCTTGTGTCTGATCATCAACACAACAACATCCTGAGCAACAGATACATCCTCACTTGACTGGCTGCGAACAGCTGTATTTGGCTTCAATATGGCTGCTGCGACCTCAAGCCACGCTGGCAGATCCGATCAGATTCTAGCTCTGACCAATTTGCTCGGTCAATCTTCGCAGCCCCTGCCACCCTCACTTCTCCTTCAAGATGCATGCAGTCCCAACACTACCGCCCGCCTCGTCTCTGATGTCCTCGATCGCTTCACACACGGTGCAGACCAAGATGAAAGTCCACTTTGCTGGTGCAGCGTGTCTCCTTTGACATCGATCAATCCTACCACACTTTTCCGCACGATTCTTTCTTCCCTCGACCGACAGATTCAACGACTACAGGATGGAGCACAAGAGTCCTCCAACAGCGTCGCGGGATCCTCAAAAGGCGAATACAGAAGACCCGAAACTTCGATAGACTACTTCAATTGGAAGCTGGGCACCATCTTGGACACGGTCAATGCGCGACTCGTGATTGTTATCAAAGATGCAGAGCGTATCCGTGATCTCTGGCCGGAGCATATTTGGACCGCCTTCTGCCGTCTGGCATTGCTGGCGGGCAAGCCAGGTGGCATTTCGACCGTATTGATCTCGACTCTGCCTTGGTCACAATACCGCACGCCAAGCGGTCTCACGGTGTCACACTCGCCCATCACTATCCGTTTCCCACGTCTTACGAGGCCCGACATTCTCTCTGTCCTCGCTCTCGATTTTCCGCTTCTGTGGAACTCATACACAAGCTCGGTACAGTCTGCACAAATGCACGCCGGTACGTCATCCGCGCTCTGCAAACGATCGACATCGTTCAAGCTCAAGAAGGCCAACTCTGGAGACGAAGTGACGATGGAAGCGCTGCGATCGCTGTATGAGCTATTCATCGGCGTATTCTACGACACGGTGCGCTCCAACGTACGCGATATCGAGGAGGTCAGGACGATGAGCGCAGCTGTTTGGCATTCGTTCGTTGTGCCAGTGCAGACGAGGGAGTGCAGTACAGCAGATCTGCAGACGCTGCTGCTGGCGAGCACACATCTGTTCAAAGACGTCATTGTTCGACTGCAGACAAGAGAGGTGGGACCCAGGGAGTGGACGCAAGAAGCAAGGATCAAGAGTATACAGGCCAGTGCTGCGCGTCTTGCTTCAGCGAAGATTTCGCCAAATGCTGCGATCGATTCTGCTCCGACGGGAGATGATGACGACGTGGACATGGTGGATGAAGAGCGCAAGTTCGATGAAGAGGAGTGGCTCGAGCGGGAGACAGCTACTCTCGCCCGCTTACGCTCAGCTTCCTCGCAAGCGACAATATCATTACTCCCCTCGTTGGCTCTCATACCCACCTTCTTGGTCATTGCATCCTTCTTGGCCTCGTACAACCCATCCCGACTGGACGTGCGGTACTTTCTTCGCGATGACTCTCTGCTCAGCCTCTCGAGCGGTGCCTCTAAAGGCAAATCCCTCAAAGGCGGTCGCAAGCTCGGTCCCGGAAGAGGCCGTGCGGGCGGTGCCGCTCGTGGTCGCCCGTCCAAATCCGCCCTGCGTGTCACCAACGAAGACGGCCAAACCGAGAACCTCAACCGTCAACAACTCCTCGGCCCTAAACCATTCCCCATCGATCGACTCCTCTCCATCTTCCAGGCGCTCATCACCGAATCTGCACCGGAAATGTCCATGGTCTACTCCTCCCTCATCTCATCCGCTGAAGACTACGACCCTCAACCTTCCGCTGCCGGGCTAGTAGGCAAAGAGAACAACAGATCCACACTCTGGGAGTACCGAAGCAAAAGCCTGTCCGTCTACTCACAAATTAACAATCTGGTAGCTAGAAGAATGCTGGTCAGGACATCCGCACAGGACAAGTTGGGTACGAGCATCAATTTCCGCACCAACGTGAGCTACAACGTAGTGGCGGTGCTGGCGAAGAGGGTCAAGTTCGAGCTGGATGAATGGTTGTGGGATTGGGGAGCTGGTGGCGCTAATGGTCTCTAATGATGCTGCTCCTAACGATCAACTCAATGACACGCTATACAAGCTTCTCAGTTGAAAACAATGCGTGCGAAATGATACGTTTCGATTCGAATGGGATGAGATCAGCATACAAATCCAACGAAGGAAACACAAAGCCTAGAACGCCTCCCACTTCTGACTGCCCAACGAGATCAACCTATTAAACACCTCATCCCTCCTCCCCATCGCTGTCAACTTGTACACCTTCCCTTGCTTATCCACAATCTCAATCCCATCTGCAACTTCACCACCCAATGCCCAACCGACCACCAATTTGCCCTTCCAACCCAATCCACCCACCTTGTGAATCTCCTGAATTTCATCAATAGCGATCGAGAAACTTGCTCCCTTTTGCTGAACCAATCTGGCGGCTTGTTCCGCAGCTCCCGTACCAGAGCTGCCCTTGCTCGCAGCAGCGGCGGCTGAAACGGGGCTAGCTTTCCCTTTTCTTTCAAACGCCACACTGGGCGTGGCGGCAGTGGTGATGACGTAGCAGTATCCACGTTTGCCTTTGTAACGAGCTTGGAACTTGACAGGTCCATCAGCGGCGTACCTTTTGGCGGCTTCGTCGGATTGCACCACGCCTACCTTGGTTTTGGCATGCATCGATTGGATCGTAGTAGCTTTGACCCGATTGACGCCAAGTGCAGTCTCCACACCGGCTTTCGTAACGCCTTTGATGATCGACAAGACCTTGCTTCCCTTTTTGCCCGTTTTGGGATCCGTAGTCGATTCGTCTTCGCCGGGAGGACGGCTGGCGACGTCTTCAGCTTGCGCATCGGCCAGTTGCTCCGCATACTCGGGGGGCAGATCAGGATGATCAGCCATATCAGATCCATGCAAAGCGGTTGGGGGAGGCGCAACGACAGTAGGAGGCGGCGGCGGCAGAGGAGCCTTGTTCGCTTCTCCGATTCGCAACAATGTAACGGTAAGCTGTGCATTCGTCGGCACTCCGCGCAACAGCATATATCGCAACTCGAGGTACTTCTTCCACTCAGGAATATTTCGGTCCAACCAAGCCACGATGCGAGGGAACTGAACCCTGTCGATCAACGGCTTTCCAAAAAGCGCGAATCCTGCACCGAAGGTCGAGCCCTTGTAAATCATCGTTTCGGTGATGAAGAACGAGCCAAGGAAGAGCGGAAGCAACGCTCCAACGAGTCGGTACCTCGGCACCCACCTCGAGAAAGGAGGAGTCGGCGAAAGAGCATTGCAGAACCTCTCGTAATCATCACAGATGTTGTTGAGGATATGCATGAACGGAGCCAGACTGGCAAAAATAGCTTCTTCCATAGGCTTCTTGGTATGATCGCCTTTGTCAGGATGACCCGTCTTCTCACCTGCAGCTTTGGCTTGAGCCGAGTGCGAAACAGCGGCGATGTTGGTCGGGTCGGGAATCTTGTCCTCTGGATCCTTCTTGCTCTTTTTCGAGGTCGACGTCTTGCGCTTGAGCAAGCCAGCCCCTTCGGAATCATCACTATCGATCTCGTCATCGTCTGTATCTTCCGTTGTCGCTTCAGCGCCTTCGTTAGCCGATTTACCGGCTGCAGTGCTAAGAGCAACGCTGCCAAGCGCACCCACAAAGTTCGAAGCTTCCTGTTCCACTGCTTCACCCTCAAACGTTTCCGCGGCACCCGTCAAACTGTGCTTACTACCCAGATGACCAGCTTTAGGCACTTTGGCCTGCCCCGTCTTGGGATCGATCGCCGCAATCGGCGCCGAGGGGAACAACAAAAGTCTCGCCCTAGGCGACAAGATCAACACCATCAGCATGACCAAAAATGTCGGCACGAGCAGATCCAAAACCCAAGCCACCGCATACACCGCCATAAACCCACCAGTCCGCTTAGGCTCCGACCACGACCTCAACCTAGCAATGTGTTGGATGAACGCTACGGCACTGACGACAATGTTGACGTACATGCGCTCAAAGGTGGCTTTGAGTTTATCCGGTTGAAACTCTTCCTTATTGCTGATGTACATGTCGAAGTCGGTCTTGACCTGTGCTTTAGGTACGGCGTCGATGGCTTTCACTCGGTAGGTTTGCTTGTTGAATCGACGGACGAGAAGCCAGAGTGCTTCGTTCCTCATTCCGTGCAAGACGGGAATGGGGACGTGGGGTTCTTCGCTCCAACCCAAATCTTGCAACTCGGGTTCGATGGGTCGCTCGGTATCGCCAGGGGCGGTTGCGGGGACATCATCTTGGGTACCGGGAAGGTCGGTAACGCGTTCAGGTGCAACTTCGGCTTTGGGTGCATGATGGAGGTGCGCTTCGTGGTCGAGAGCGGCAGCTGGAGCTGAGACTTGGTCCTTGTCAGCAAATCGGCCAGCATCTTGAGTGTCTTGAGTGGTGCTTTTGAGCGCAGCTGGATGCTCTGCAGCCGGCGCATCGGGATCGGATGGCTGAACAGCAGCAGCGGTCGTAGTTGTGACAGGCGCAGCTCCGACAGCCGCCGCCTGGTCAGGGTCAAGCACCGGAGCGGGTTTGGGGGAGGAAGACATCTTGCCCAGCTAATGTCGAGACAGACTCGAGTAAATCAGAGCTATACAAGAGTCGGTAGCAGTACGAAGGAGATGTGATGGTGATGAAAGAAGTCGAAGAAGAAAGGTACCAAAGGAAGGTCTGTCTTATCAGTAGCTATTGAGGGCAGCTGATCGATACGGAAGCGAGACGTGGTCGAAGTCGCCGTGTGAATCAGCAGATCGCGCCACGATGTAACGGAGCAGAATGCCAGTTTGGCGGATGGACAAGCTCAATCGAAACAGACATCCATGTTCTTTCGCGGGCAAGACGCCGGAGCGAGCCTTTCACGGCACTGCCTTGATACATGACATCCTCTCTGAGCATAGGCCAGGTGCACGAGAGATCCTCTTGAGGCGAGCATAAAAAAAACAGGGTTCGGACCCTATTCTGCCTTTCTTTCCTTCTTTCCTCTGCCTGTGTCGACGGAACGCAGGAATACCAAGAGCGTCAGATTACAGGCAGCATGGCCGGTGTTGCCCGTCAAGCCAGCTCTGAAGCACATGGAATCCAAGCTCAACGCCAAGTTACAGCCATGGCTATCTGTCTGTCAGCGTCATTTTGCAGCAGCCATATAATCGAGGATTTTCCCCACTTCCATCCAGATCGAAAAGCCGATCTTATCGGGTTGAGCAATATTAAAAAGGTATCTGAGCATCGGCGATTGAAGGATGACAAGTTGTCTCCACGGACAGGCACCACCAAGAAAATGCGGGGAAAGGCCGGGAAAAGCAAAGAAATGCATGTCCGAAACTCAGATTTTGGGTTTTGATTTACGCGGTATGCCGTGTCGGGTTGATGTGACTGACGGGCCGCTACTGCTGCTGGCCTTTCTTTCTTCGTTGGTTTTACTCGGCTTGACAGGTCCGATAAACAATGATAGAACCGAAGTCTGCATTGGAGAGAAGGCTGAAAAAGCAAGGTGACACACTCAGAGTCCGAGTCTGCCGGCTATTCAATGGTCTCCGCGACCGAGTGACTGCGTTGAAGTGAGGAGAGTGAGAAAGCGAGTAGACGTCCGCGATGTGGGCTCGACTTGGCTACTGGATGTGTCACCGTCGCCCAGAGCAACCGAAACAGAGCTTGGTTTGAGACCTTCTGCTTGTGGTCTGTGCGATTACCCTTGGCCTCGCCTACTTGATGTGTATATACATCGCCTTATCCATTGACTGTCTTTCTCGTCTCCCTCTTCAACATCAATAACGGAACCTCCTACCGAATCGTCCGCACTAGGAGTAAAATATTGCAAGAATGCCAAAACTTCTCACCTGGGTTGGTCTACCCATCGCTGTTGCCGCGTTGGGCTACCAGTTCCTCTCCGGTCCCGGATCCAAAGCTCACGATGTCTTCGGTCTGGGTCGTGAACTCAACTACACTTCGCATACCTGCACCAAGGTTCCTGAACTCGAAGCCTGCGAAGATATGTGGTTCCATCGTTCCTCCGGACTGATGTACCTCGCTTGCTCCGACATCAAGGGTCGTCTCGCTTGGACACCCGCCATTGATAACCTCGATGTCACGGGTAGACCCAACAACGATTACGTAGCCATTCTCGATACGAAAGGTTCCGGTCCGATTGCTTCGCGCATCACCAAGGTCAAGCCCACCTCGTACACTGATACGCTCAACGTGCACGGGATCTCGGTGTACGAAATTCCTGCCAATTCGGCTGAGCTCAAACCTACGCTTCGTATATTCCTCAACAACCACCGCCCACCTATTGACCCAGTCACCAAGACCGTCATGGATGCAAAGACGGTAGGCGCGAACTCGACCGTCGAACTTTTTGAGACCACGCTGGGTGAAGGAAGGATGAGGCACATCCGTACTTATGCGAGCGAAGCTATTCGTACGCCTAACCGTCCAGCTGCATTTGGTCCCGATAGCTTTGCTTTCACCAACGACCACAAGACCAAGGTTGGTGCCGGCAGGATCCTCGACTTTCTCTTGCCACGAAGCGATTTAGGTGTTTGCGACAAGAGCGGATGCAAGATCGCTGCTCCTGGACCTTACTACTACCCGAACGGCATTGTTAGGAGCTCCAAGTATCCCAATCGATTCTATGTTCCCGCTTCCGCCGATCCCAACGTGCGCGTGTTCGAGCTTCAAGCCGACAATTCTCTCACCCTCGTCGACGTCATTCACACCGGCTACCCAGCTGATAATTTGACGGTGGACGAAGACGATAACATCTACGCCGCTTGCTTCCCTAACGTCCCCAAATTGCTCAAGAAGTTTAAGGATCCTTTTAATTCTCATTCGCCCAGCACGGTGTTGAAGATCAGCAAGAACGAAGGAAAGGACAAGTTTCACGGAAAGAAATGGAACGTCGAAAAGCTTATCGAGGATGATGGACATGGAATGTCGGGTGCAACCGTTGCCATGTGGGATGCGAGCAACGGAGGGCTCTGGTTGGGTGGTGTTGCGAGTATTACCGCTTTTTGTAAGCTTTGAGTTCGCGGCTGGTAGCTGTCAGTCCAGCAAATGATGAATGGAGAAAAGGCGGAAACTTTGAACGGTGAAAAGCTTAACTTTATCATTGCGTGTACGTTATCGCTCAGATCAATCTAATTAATGAATCAATCATGCTGGCGAATACATTTGCTTGGCGTTCGCGACAACTGTCTGGTGATCCGAGCGGCATCAATTCTTCCTGCCCAATCCCGGGAGAGCAAAAAACTCAAACACCTTCTCCGCAGGTACAGCGTCCCCCCTCCTCCCTTCCAACGCACTCATCTTGTGACCTCGGACGATACCTACTACGCTTCCCGATTCGACGTCTACCACAGGACCACCGCTGGATCCAGGAGGAGGGAAGTTGGGTAATGGCTTTCTCGTCTGGCTCTCCACCACTTGTCTTGCTCCTCCGCTTGCTGCGCTTCCTCCATTGGCAAGTGCTGCTGGCCTGCCGGCTTCCGTCACCGTTGAAGACAACCGCAGCGCGTAGTCGCCTTGCAGCGCTGGTGGGTTGGCGGGACTCGAAACAAGAAGCTTATAATCCAACTGTGCGAGTTCGTCGTACGTCCCCACCATGGCGCTTGCCCCACACGGATCTTTGTATTCTACCAACCGGGCTCGGCCCCACCTACTGCGTCCTGCGTCATCGCGTTCGAGTTTGACCTGCTCCTTCTCCCTACCCGCCGGAGGGGAGTAGTGAGGCGAGGAGGAAAGCGTAAGCGACTGCTGCTCATGATCAAAAGTGTACGCGGGCAGGATGGCGCCAGAGTCATCTTCCCACCCCCAAAACGAGGATACGCTGAGTTCGGAATTGATGTGCGCCGGATAGGGCGAAACTGGCAACGTACGAAGCGGGCCAGGCGTCGGTGAGGAGGGGTTGAGCGTAAGAGGAGTGGGTCCGAGTTGAAGGAGGATAACGTCAGAGGAGGGAAGACTGCTGATAAGATTTCGTACCGGATAGATGGCTCCAGTGCGGGTGATGGCTAGAGCGATCGTGCCCGAGTCGTCGCCGCTGTCTTGAGCGCTCGCACTGCTCGAAGCGCTGGCTTGCGAACGGTTCGGCTCAGAAGCCCGTAACGTATGGGCACAAGAAATGACAAGCGCACCTTTGCCATCCCCGTCTTCCGCCGAGATCTTGTCCCCACCTTCAACAGCAAATCCGGAACAGACACTGATCCGCTCGCTTCCCCTGGCACCGTTCAAGTTGGACACGTAAGCGAGGAGCAATACGCCATCGTCGTTTGCGTCCTGCAGCTCGGTTTCGGAGCTGTGTGCGGATGTGAGAGGTACTTTGCGTTCGGTGGAAGGCTTCGGTTCGTATGGTAGCTCGATGGAGAGTTGGTAGCCGGACCTCGATTCGAATCGCTTCAGCAAATCGGTGATTGTGGCAGCTTTATATGTGTCACCTGCATCTTTGAATCGTGGGCTGGGGTTGTTCGAAGCAGCGTAGAGTGCGCGTGCAGCAGCAAGGACACGTTCGTCCAGCTCATTGCGGCCATACAGTGCATCGATGGGATGAGGATGTTCGCGATCAACAATACCACTTCGTTCCTCAAGCTCTCGAAGAGGACGCTTGAACATCTCTTCCAGCATCTCATCGCGGGAAGGGATGGGGATTCCTTTACGCTCGGCACCAATGGCTGTTCCTTTAATGCGCTGAAGTTCAGCATGGGTTGCATTCGAATTGCTGCTGCCACTTCCACTGCCGCTAGGGCGACCGTTGGTGGGATCGCGAGAACGAGAGCCACGAAGTAGATCAGAAATGTCGTTGGGGTTCTTGCTGCCGAAACGAGGAGGGGTGCTGTAGGTGCCTGGTGCGGGGCCCAGCTCTTGACCCTCACGAGGAGGTGGTGGAACAGATGTGCCTAGCAGCGCATCGACCGAGCTCGAGGGGTTCACGGGGACAGCATAGTTGCGGAAAGCGTTGATAGATGCTGTGGGTTGTAATCGCAATCGAGCGGTTCTCGAAAGCATCTTGCCGTGGTCTTTATGCTGGTGGCAGCACTCAGTCCTTCCAAGAGACGGAAGCTTTGCGCGTTATCTGCGGTGATCTGTGGCTGAGGAAGATGGCCTGACTGAAGGTCAGTGTGAGCTCGGATGCTTTGTGGCCTCTGAATGGTGCATTGATATGGAAGTGGATGGTGCTGTATGATGAAGACAAGCAAGCCCACACATGCACACAGATAAGGACACTCCTGCTGCTGAGGACTGTACACAGCCGGCCACAAGCTAGCGTGACTCTGTGATTATGCAAGTGCGCGTGTGGAGGATGCGCGCGGCAACTAAAGAGGGTGAAAGCGGCCTCCTTTCAACTGCCGACTGAGCCTCAGTTATCTCTGGCCGTGTCACAGTGTGAGTGTGTAGCCGCGCGTCCCATCTTGGTGTGATTTGTGCAGCCGGAAAAAGGGTCTGGTCTTGCGTGCTTGTGGCTACTTGAACTCACCAAAAAGAGCTGCACAGCTAACACCTTTCTTTGACCCTGACTCGTCTTCTGCAGGAGCTTGGCTGCTCGTGCTGCAGCTTTATCAGATCAGATTGGCTTGCACAAATGCCAAGGCGAGGCTTGCAGGGCGAAACATTCCGTCTTCCTACTTTCTCCGTCTTCAGAGATGGTCGCCGCTGGCAGTTATTGCCATACGGAAGCTTCAGTGCAGGCAGACTCGACTCCTGGCGTCACTGCAATGCGAAATCTCACTTGGCAGCTTCATTGTCCCCTTTCGACACAATAGCATTTAACCCCCACCTAAATCATATGGCCAGCGGCCCAAGCGTCCCACCAAGACACTTCCTCCTTCACCATCTCCTGTGAACTTCAAAATGCGATATCTCCACATTCTACTAATAAACCTGTCCAAAAAGTCATTGCGTTTGACTGAGCTGATGTTTAGCTTTCCAATGGTATAAAATAATGCAAGAAAACGCCGTCCGTCAAAAAAATGGGGCCGCTACGAGGATCGAACTCGTGACCTCTTGCATATCGCTTTCTGTGGAAACCCAAAGCAAGCGCGATACCACTACGCCAAGCGGCCAGTGCATTACTGCAGATGTTAAGGTGGCAGTACTGCTGCATACATATACCATCTTGTGTGCTCACCGTTACGCACAAACCTCTCAACATTGGCAGGGCATTCAACTGGCTATGCGCTGCTTGACGCTTCGTTGGTAACCATGTGCCATGACTTTGTTGTTCGAGCAAGATGGCATCGCTCACAAGAATGATCAACTTTTTTTCTTTTACAAACTGCACTCACAAGATGAGTCAAGCTAGTGAAAAGGCTTGTCACGGCATGAGTGATTAGATTACAATACTAAGAAGCTACGAACGTGACAGCATACAAGTAGGCTGATACAGGGCACAAATTTACCAGAGCAGACGACGCTCCTCGCGTTCAGCACGGCTCACCCGCTTGTTCAAACCCCAACTCTGCTTCTTCAAATCATCCTGCTGCTTCTTGACCTGCTTAACTGCTTTTGGCAGAGGAGCAACGATCGAGATGAAGAGGGGGGAGCAGTTGAACTGTTTGGCAAGCTTGGTCTTGGTGTATGTGATCGGATCCTCCTTGCGCAAGCGTTGGATGTCGGCAATTTGAGCTGGTGTGATGGCATCTTTGGCAGAAGAAGAGAAGCGCGGACGGAGTGCTGGTGGGAGATAGGCTTCGTCAGAGGCGGTGGAAGGTAGGGCGGAGAGGAGAGGTTGAGGTTGGTAGATGGTGGAACGAACAGGTGCGGCGGTGGGCGGGGGGCGGACGATGAAGGTTTCACCGGAAGGGAGAGTGTGACGGGTTGCGTCGGGGGAAGCGTCGAGCGGGTCGCGAGGTCGTCGTGCGGGTGTGTTGCGCAAGCCAACAGACGAAGTTGCGAAGCTTCGCCTCGAGCCGGGAACACCACGTTGGCTGGGCATCGACGAGAAGGAACGCTTTCCTGCCACAGCTTCAGGGCTGATAGGCGAAGCACCGAAAGACCATCCCTTAGGTCCACCCCAAGTACCCTTGACGTACGAGTTGTAGTAGACCCAAGGGAAGAAGTCCTTCTTCAAGTGATAGAAGGCTGTCCTGGGTGTACCTTGATCAATACCGAACAAGCTGCCGAAAGTCTCCTTGGGCTGTCCACCGTACTTGAACTCGGCGAGCATGACCTTGCCGTACTCGGTAAGAAGAGGGCACGATGTGTATCCGTCGTAAGCCGCATCAGGCTCCTTACCCTGTAAGGCCTGACCGAGATTGCGCACCAACACAGGAGCCTCAGCTGTGATGGCAGCAGCCGTCTTGGAGGTGGGCAGCGAAGAAGCATCACCAATACTCCATACGTTGTCGAATCGCTTGTGTCGTGTCGTACCCTGATCCACATCGACGAAGCCAGCACCGTCAGCAAGCGGGCTGTTCTTGATCACTGCCAGAGGACCCATCTTGGGGGTAACGTGAAGCAAGTCGAATTGCTTTCGTACCTGCTCAGCACCATCAGGACGAGCAAATACAGCCTCGTTGCCCTCGATGGCAACAAGATCGTGCTGGAACAGACCCTCTACACCCCGTTCCTCACGCAGGGCATTGAGACGCTCGCTGTACTTGGGAACACCGAACATGACGGGCAATCCAGTGGCAAAGTCGATCGAGATGGGCGAGTTGGCCTTATCCGCAGCATTGTACAGTCCTGCCTTCTTCCAGTGATCCAAAGCGAGCCACATGGCCTTCTGAGGTGCACCAGCGCACTTGATCACACCTGCAGGTTGCGTGAAGATGGCTTTGCCAGACTTGAGTTTGGATATGGTGTCAAAGACCTTGTCGCAGGTGTCGTAGCCGTAGATGGTGGAGACGAGGGAAGATGAGTCGGCAAGCGCTTCGGACAGACCTTTGATAGCGTCATAGTTGATGCTGAGACCGGGAACGACGACAAGTTGGTCGTAAGCGATCTTGTTGCCATTGGCGAGGGTGATCTGGTTCTGTTCCGGAGCGAAAGCGTCCACAGCGGAGGCGTAGTGCTTGAGTTTAGGGTCGAGAAGAGAAGCGAGAGGTCGGCGCAGTTCACGCTTGTCCTTGAGTCCACCGCCGACGAGTGTCCATCCTGGCTGATAGTGGTGCCATTCAGAAGGGTCAACGATAGCAATGTCGTCCTGAGAGAAACCACCAGATCGGATCAGCTGGTGGCTGACAGCCATACCAGCTGAACCACCACCAATCACCACGACCTTGTGGCTGCTTGATCCAGAAGCACCATGTTGGACGGGCGAGTCGGAGACAGTGGCAAGTGTGCGTGCGGCGGTAAAGCGAGAGGAGCGAGAAGCTCTCGTGGTTGCGCTCAAACTTGATTTGAGCATGGCGTGCATCTTATGTATATGTATGCAACGACCTTTGACCCGTTGTATGCGAGAGAGGTGAAGAAGGTTGATGTGACAGGAGGAAAGAGCGAAGGTGTTCAAGATGCAGACTCATCTACTTTGTTCAGGGTCGAGTCGGATCCGGCTTTACTGCTGTTGCCAAGTTGAGAAGAATTGCGACGTTTGGTCGTGCATAAAATTGAAGCAAAGAGGCGCGGCTAGAAGATCTTGAGAGCCAATCCTCCCGATAATGCGCGGGCGGAGCAAAAAAATATTCAAGCACGCAATCTTTTTGCAGCCACAAGATCTTATTTTAAGGGCGGCGTAACAATTTGGCTTTTTGACTCGAAGGTATCACCTCAGACCCCTCGACTCACACAACACTTCCACACCGGCAATATAAACACGTTCGAAGCAGGCATGATGGGCAGTAAGAGTGCAATGCGATAACGATGATGATTCCCGACAAACACAGAGACCGATGTAAGAAAGGCGGATGCTGCCTCGCTGCCTCACCACTTGTACTCGCCCGGCAATCGATTCGAACGCGACCCTTGCCTTCCACCTTGCTCCCCGAAAGGTGAAGCAACGTACGACGTTGGCGAAGACGCTGTGGCATTCAGTCCCAAATCTTGCACCCCTCTCGTCACACCATCGACTCCTCCTTGCCTTCCACTGCCTTGCTGTTGCTGCTGCTGTGCGGCATAGGGATCATAGCTATTGCTTCGGAAGCTGGTCGCACTTGCACTTCTCGCCGGTCGCAACAAGGGTCTTACCATCTCGACAAAGAGTGGTAGCATTTCGGGCAAGACTTTGAGCTCGGGTGCTTTCGGAGCAGAAATCTTGCGACGCTTGCGGCTCTTCTCTCCATCAGCACCGGCGGCACCTGGTGGCAGGGAGGGTAGGTCCTTTTCGATCTGCTTCAGATTAGCCTGCGTCAGCGTTGTTTGACGCGAAGGCGTTGGTCTCCAGCGAGGGGCTGCGGCCTCGTCGTCCTCTCCATCCTCGGTCTCACTGTCACTCGAGTGTTTGCGCGAACGGTGGGGTCCACCCTCCTCATCATCCGAATCTTCTTCATCTGACGTCTCGAGCTCATCCTCTTCCGCTTCAGCATCAGCTACTTCGCCAGTAAAGATATCACCTACGCCAAGGTTCTCCACCATAGCCCCGACAAAGGCCGTATCGTCCTCCTCGTTCAGGCCATCTGGTCGACGCTTCTTGTCTGCACCCATCAGCTTCCCTGCCACTCCAGCCACCTCGCGGTCTGCTAGCTTGCGTCGTAATTTTAGCTCGCGCAAGAATTTGAGTCGATAAGCGTATAGCACGAGTGAATCGATCTCCTCGAGCGCTCGCTTCCTCTCTTCGCCTCCGGCAGGCATGCAAATCTCCAAGTCCACCTCGCCGATACCGCCAAGCTGCTTACGAGCTGCATCAGGGTCCTTCTCGGCCAAGGCTACGTTGTCAGCAGATCGCTCGTTGCCTCGAACAAAGTTGATGAAGAGCTCGATCCAGTGCATGAGGCCGTCGAACAGACCCGAGCCTTTCGAATGAACTTGGTGAACAAAGCTGTAGAACCGTCCCTCATGTCGCTCAACAAGATCAACAAAGACCTGAACTGTGCGAGTGGGGTCTGTGTAGCTGAGCTCTTCGTTGGCTTCGACTGTCTTGATCAAGTCAGTAATGAAAGCCTGAAGATCAGACAAGCTGTCGGCAATGTTGGCTAGCTTGTAGACCTGCGCCAGCGGCGAGTAGAAGATGGTGACCATGTCCTTGAGCAGCTCGGCAGTGACACCTTCAAAGATGAGCGAGATCATCTGTTCCTTATCGCGCTTGCGTGTCAGCATCTTGATGAGAACATGCAGGTCTTCGTACAGCCAGGCGTTGTCGTCTTGGGGCCCTTCATCTTCCAGCTCGGGATTCTTGAGACCTCGGCGATATTCTTTGTAAACTTCGTAAGCTTGACTTGCTTTGACCACACGATGGATCTGGGATCGATCAAGTGCAGGTGCCTCTGGCGAGCGCAGGATGGTGGTGAGCAAGTCTAGACGTTCCTCCTCGGCGTCCTTGCGGTACAGAGCCTGGATCTCTGATGGCGCGTAGACGAATTGCTTCACCTTCTCGCAGATCGCAGGGTCGTCCACTTTGGCTGAGATAGCTGAACACACCTCGTCGAGCTCCTTGACTTCGTCTTGCAAGCTACTGGAGAACATGCGCTGCAATAAACTTCGCTGACCAAAAGGCTGAGCAAGGAAGATGTCAAGTACACCTCTGACCATCATCATCGGATTGGAAATGCGCAGGATGCCACGCAGCATGAAGTAGGGCATCATACCATGCATACGCTTCATCTGCGAGAAGATTTCGGACGAGTTGTCACTGCCCATGAAGATCTGAAAGATGGTGGAAGCCAAGCTGATGCGTGCCCACTTGAGCAAGGCTTTGTACTTTTCAGGCAAGTCTTCGATACGAGGCGTTGACTTGATGGTGCCAAAGATACGACTGAGACCGTCGTGCTGTACCAAGTCCTGCTTGAACTCGTTGAGATGCTGTTGGAGTTCCTGGGCACGTTTGGCTGCTTCATCCGAGAAGCGTTTGTGTTCTTCCTCGCGGACGTGGTCAAGGCCTTCACGGATGGCTGCGTCCTCTTCCTCCGCGCGGGTCAACATGGTGGGTTCAGCCGTGAGGAAGTCCATCAGCACAGCGCTTTCGGCCACCGCCTTACTGGCAAGGAGAGAGCGAAGGTACGCGCGCAAGGTGAGACGGTTCTTCTCGCGGGCAAGTGGTCCGGTGGGCATGGGGATGCGTGACTGTGAGCTAGTCGAATCGGTCGATGCACGCGGATCTGAAGCGTCGAGCTGGGCAGAAGGGCTGGAGTTGGGGGTTTCTTTGCGGAACGGGTCCGAGATGTCGGTATTGGTTCGATCCTTGGAAGGAGGAAGACGCACATCCTCCTCCGGATACTCAACCCTAAGCGTTTCTGCCAATCTGGCGAAATCACCATAACGTCGCGATACATAGATGTCTGGTTGTCCGTAGCCTCTGCGGGTGCGGATGATGAACTCTTCGTGAGCACGGCTCCTGATTCTACCTTTTGTCACTACATTACGAACGGAGACCACATTGATGTCAAAGTCACCTTGTCCCAAGGAGGTGGTGGTGGACGAATCGGAGTGTACGGAAGATGGACGGCCGCCATCTTCTGACGCACGAAGCTGCTTGAAGTTGCTTCGAGGGGAAGCAGCAGCACGACCGAGGGCCGCTTTGCGACGTTGCTCCACTGCACTCATCTTGAGGCGATCCTTTTCCGAGATACGCACCACATCCTCGCCAATCCCCTTGACCTTGATTGCAGAGCCCATGAGCAGGACAAAGTACTTTTCGAGCTTATTGGTGAGCTTACGGCGTTTTGTTGATTCGTCCCTGTCGTCTGTGCTGCTGATGTTTCGCTCGAGGAATTTGTCAAAGAAGACCTGCACCTTGTCAGCAAAGAAGTTGGGTGGTGCCGACCGGAGGAAGGGGAAGGTAAGGACAAAGTGCTGGAACATGAAGCGCAACAGAGGCAAGTCTGTCCTGCGTGCGTCTGGAGACGGTCGGAAGGGTGGACCAAAGGTGGAGAGCGCATCTTTGGTGTTGAGCTGAACTACTTCTCGTTCCATCTGTAATCGGATGAGGGTCTTTTTTAGGTAGTGTGCTCGCAGCGGTGTAAGCTTGGAAGGGTTTGCCGGGTCTTGGAGCGTGGGGATGCTGGCTCTAGCAGCTTTGCTTGAGATGATAGAGTCATCCTCGATGCCCTGAAGCGGTGCAAGGGAAGTTCCTGCTGAAGCAAAGGCAGGGTCGTATCCTGGTGTCGAGTTCATCGTGTCTCCTAGTACGAGTGCAGAGAGAGCTGGAACACGACTTGAGTTCTTCGCAAAGACCTGCAGCAGCGGTCTGCTCGAGAATGGTGGGAGACGCTCTGGTAACCTTTTGCTGAGATGCGAGACGTCGGTGCCCCTTCGATCTGCTTGAGTCAAAAGATACCCAGCAACTGCCGTCGTCACAGCCTGTGAAGAAGTGGCAGTGACCGAGATGAGATGAAGGTGAAGGAAAGATCTCCGTCAAGTGGGCTGCAAGAGTGGATGTATGCGTCCGCAATAGCCGGCTGGGCGATGTCAAGATTTCTGAGTCGATAGGAGAAGGAGAATGCTTTCCGGTGACGCACAAGTGGTGACTATGCAATGCAACACAGCTGCATACTGAGCACAAGGTGGAGGGGCCAACTGCCAAATTTCACTTTTGTCGGGTCCATCGACCCGAAGCGAGCTGTTCCCTGGGGCTTTGCGAGTGACAGACTGCATCATCATCGAAACGCATTGGTCAAGTTTCGCCTGTTTCTGCTAGGCAAGGCTGTGTTCTCAGTGAATGTCAGTGTGTTTCTGTGTCTGTGTGCCTGACTGAGCCTTGAAAAAGAACGTGTCGATCCGGCATTTTGCCATAGAGATGTGCGCTGTAAAGGATCAAACAAACCAGGGTTTTTCGAGAATGCGACTTCCGCTCCGATGGTGATAGCCGGCTTTGCCCATCTTCACAGACCATCGATACTGCGATCGGATCTCTGCCGTCAAACACAACATGCTTTCATGAAGCGTTCTGCAGCCAAACAATAGCAGGCGCAGTCTTCTGACAAGAGGTCGTTGAATCGAAGAAGCATCGCAAGACGAAGGCGAAGTCGTGTTCCAATGCGAAACACGGTGGTCGTGAAAGCGTATTGAGGTAAGCCATCGTGCCTTCCATGTGATCAAGATCGTGTAAGAATGTTGAGAGATTTTGCCGCGGTAGATCTCTGAATCCTGGTTGGCTAAAGCTTAAACTTGTAACGATCCGACCGACATGCGAGAAGGTGAAGACTTGGCGACAACACTATGTGAGCGTCAAGCATAACAGAGCCCCGATGACCGTCAACTTCCACTTCTGTCATTGAGCGGTGCTATCCGGATCAGAAATTCATTCGCTGTTGATCCCATCTTCAGATCGTTGACGGCGAAAGTAGCGATGGCAGTGCTCGATATCGATTTCAAAACGACTCGAGAAGGCGAATCTAGAATACCATATCAAACGCGGCTAAGTCCGAGCAAGTCATGGCGGCTAAGTTGAGCGTGGAAACAGGCGCTTGAAGACAAGTTGCGTGAAGAACGAGGGCAAGGGGAAGGAATGCATCACTTTGGCGAGGAACCGGACCGTGGGGACAATCACGCTTTCCCGAGACCGATGGCTTCTTGGCATAGCCGAGGCCCTCGTCTTCCACCTTCGCTTGCCTTCACAGTAAATTCTGGAACGCTACGGATTCGCTTAGCGGAAGTCTCGTGAGACTGGACTCGAACTTTGCGCGCATCTCGTGCACACAGAGCGACTTCTGCTTCTTTTCTTTTGCGAGGAAGCCAGCTTGACAGTTTTCGCCGTCCGGCGTCTTTCATACCGCTCTCCTTGACCCGCTTTTCATGCATGCAAAAGGCGTCTCTACCTTTAAGATCAAGTATTCAGAGCTCGAGGAGATGCGAACGGTCAGGCTGTTCCACAATAGGACGAACGGCCATCTGCGACGATGGAATCTGCCGATTCCCGGGACGGATGAGACAGCGGCTGTCACGCAGAGGTGTAGTTATCGTTGCACAGCTTAGAAAGGAAGAAAGCTTTCCTCATGAAGGATGGGAGGCAACTTTGCCAACCAAATGGCCATTGACTCATTTGCGTTGCCATGCCTCTGATCCGGCACCCATATTGGCTCCATGTGTTGCAACATGTGTGGCTCATGGGCTCATGATCAATCATCATGGCAGCTCAAAGTGGCACACTCTTGATTGATGCGAGGTTGCCTCGGATTTTTTTTGATGCAGATGGAGATGAGTCCGGCCAATTATTTTTTTGGACACCGTGCGTACTACAGGACGACGCCAAAAAAAGGAGGGATGAACCCTTTTCTAGCATCTTCTTCGCTTCTGCACGCCTCCATATTTTCTGCATGTCAAGGCACGCATCGCTTTCACATTTGATGAAGACGACCCAAAGCGGTGTTGATAACAATGTTGAGACAACGACGACGATGGGTCTGGAACTCACGATGAGTTCAAGTGCTGTACTGACTTCGATACGTTTGGCTTGGCGTTTTGTTGATGGCATAGTCAGCGTAGGGGGAAAATGTCAACCACGAGTGTGAGTGCTGTGCACTTGATCCGGCTGTCAGTTCGCGTGGAATGAGCCGACCTTCCATGTGCGTCCGTCGACACCTTGGAACTGACCGCTAACTTGTCGCCATGCGACACGGTGGTTATCATGCGACGTCGGACGAGCAGAGCACACGCAGACGCAGACACGTCCGAATCACGGATACAAGACAATCGAGACCGCGGATCCCCGCGCGAAAAATGCGGGTGTGCTCTATTCGGACTTGCAAAAACGGCAAGCTTGATGCTTGGCCAAGCACCGCCGGTGTTGTTGGTTGCCATTGCCATCTGGTCAACAGCAATGTGTGTTTCATCGTGGCGTGTTGCAATGGAATCCGTTCGAAGCTTGTACGTACCGTGAGCAAACGATCGACACTGGCCTAGAGGTCGTACGATGCTGTTGTGGCTGATGCACGCGTAGATCTGCTGCACGAGTTTCAAGGTGTCAGCCAAGCTTTTTCTTTCGCAGTGTTTCCTGAACCATAAAAATCTTGGCTTCCATCGAACCAAAGTTAATTTCCATAATCTTATTACTATTGTTGCCAAGGTACGAGCTTGCGCTCTTTTCGCCGAACTCAACTCTCAGCACTCTGTCTGGAACTGCAACTTAAGGCGGTGTGAAAGTCGCCATACCATGATCTCGAATCGTAAAATCCTTCTCAGATGAATTCGAACAGCATCGTCACGCAAGACAAATGCAGAAACGAGAGAGAGGCAGTCGCATGGTTGCCCTGATTGAAGGTGCATCATGTGGTGCAACCTAACTGAGCGCTGAAGCACGGCTGTACGAGGTGAGTCGTCCCATTCCTCCACGGAAATCGTTCGACCCTCAAAATTCCCAGATTCCGAGGCAACGATTTATGTGGGTGTTTCCGCCTGTCTTTGCCTGTCGCTAGCTGTGCTCCCTCAAATATCGGGGTCCGTCTTCCGCTATACCGCACTGTCACAGTGTGTCCGTGGTTTCAATTCATGCACTTATTCTTTTTTTTTTAGATTTCTTTTCTTTTCTTCTAGCTGGTGCGAAACCGCCTGCACAGCAGTCAAAAGAGGCCAAAGAGGCGACGGATGTCAAAAAAAAAAAATACTCGAGGCTCAAGGCTTAGGCTTAAACTCAAGCCTTGCAGCGGGCACATGGGCAGAACACCAGCAGAACAATGCACCGACCGCACTGGCAAGGCGACTTGACATTTTGTCCGCAATGTGAACATCCGCTGTTTCTGCTCGCGTTCCTCCTGACGCTTGTCCTCTCTCGCACCGACACTTGGCATCGTGATCATTCATTCCAACATTCTATTCTCACCACCATCACCACACACCATCCTTCCCTTCGACCACGTTTCGATATATCTGCATCTTTCTGCTGACTTGAATTTCCTTGTTTTCCCGCTTCGTACAACCCCCACCACCTCCTTTCTTTCGATACTGCGTACGCCTCGCCGACGCTCGAGGATCCATTTCATCTCACCTCCGTCCTTGCAATCACATCCTGCATACCGTCTCACATCGGCCCATCTAATCCAATTTCACCGACAGTCAATTCGACCCTGGCAGCGGCTTCTGGACTCTTCCTGCCAAGCCTACGGGGCTCACAACTGAGCTGTGCGCCTTCTTTCATCAACGCGCACACATCTTGCCGTCGTTTCCTCGCTTTTCAGCTTGTCTACCCACCACTTCATATTCCTGCCCCGCACCCGAAACTTGTCCTTCTCACCTGCGACCCTATCCGAGCGAGACACATCTCCGCTGTTCCGCTAGTCCATCATCTCGAGTTTTCTTCGCACACGCCGAAAGCATTCCTCTTTTGCAGCCATTGGTCCACGTCCAATACAACCGTTTATCGTATTCGATGTCATCGCAGAGTTCCACTTCTCCCACAAGATAGCACACTTTTCTGGCTCAATCGCAGCTCTACATTTGCGCATTCTTGATCACGAGTCTCGGTCCGGTTTAGCTCCAGCTACTTCTGTAGACAAGCTCATCGCCCGCTTTCCAAAGCCCTGATCATGCCAATGACCAATGCACAGCTCACGACGAGCCCAGTAGACAGCGATTTGACGCCTTCCGCGTCGGCTCAAACCTTTGCTCATATGCAAGATCGCTCCCATCCTCTCGGCGCAAGAAGACAGAGTCAACACCCAGCAGGCGGCTTGGAGATTTACCCTCAAGCTTCCGGCAGCAATTCCGCGAACACAACAGCAGCAGAACTCGAGCCCATGCTCGAAAAAGGTCCAGTCCCCGCTTTCTCCCGATCTTCCCTCTACCAAGTCGGCATGGTTGAAGGTATCACGCCTCCTGCGCTCGCGTCCATGTCGGCAGTCGGCACCTCGCCCGTCGAGGTCAGCAGCGTCGTTGCTGCAGGTCTTGAGATGGGTCTGGGCGTAAGTCTTGCCAACTCTGCCCTCATGACACATATTCCAGGGGTCAAGGCAGCAGCGCTCTCGGGTCTATCTGAGCCACGCTACTCACGACCCCAGCAGACCACATACGAGCAGCCTCCCTCGGCGGCGGACGACTTCTTCAACTCCGACCTATCGCCATCCTCCAAAGTCAACTTTGACGTCTCCGAACCCACCTCGGCCGCTATCAGTCTCCCTTACCGAAATCGCGCTCAGCCAAGCCCCGACTTTGTCGGCGACGGTGCCGAAGGTGACTTGCATCGCAGACGGACAACAGGCGCGCGTCAACCCAAACATCGCGTTGAGCCTATGAGACTCGGTCGTCATCACCGTGCAGACACGCACGATCCCATCATTGCCTCGCCTGTTCCGCCCGTGGTAGCAGCAGAGATCGAGAGGCAACAATACTACCAGAACAACTACATTGCGCTTCGTAACGTGGCCAAGATTTTGACGCACGGTCTTCCCAACAGCTTTAACATCGACGCGCCGCTCTCGGCTTCTACCAGCGCCGGCGGTGAACCATCGTTAGGCGGCCACAGTAGCACAAACGCGCAAGCATCTTTCAGTGGCAGCACTCAGCTCGAAACCCCTTCGCTGGTAGACAGAGCGATCCTCTCGCCTGATTCGCAGCAGCTCATGTCTGGCAACCCGTTCGCACCAACGACGTCATCGTCGAGTCCAGCTCAGGACGCTGGGCATCACAATCAAGCTGCCGGCTGGAAGTCGATCCGACAAGGTGTTGCTGCAGGCGCTCACGGGCCCACACAAGCAGCTTTGCTCGGGCTCGGAGGCGGTAGCCACTTTGGCCCTGGTGTTCGTGCCAAGGTTTCCGAAGTGCTCCCGTACCTCGTGTCTAGCATCCCCATCTTGGGCGAAGAAGGCGAAACCATCACCATTGCGGAATTCGGCAGTCTCAACACGCGATCGCTCAACCTGATGCAACCCATCATCTCGTCATTCGTGGACAAGGCGCATGCCGACACGCCAAGGAGGGAAATGGGCAAGAACGAGGATGCCAGCGAATACTTTCCTGGCCTTGACGGTGCCGCTTCGTTGCAGTCCATCTTGGGCGTAGATGCTTCCGCCGACTATCCTTGCAAGGTCAACTTCTCCGTCATTCACGAGGATTCACCGCAGGCTGACTTCCGTCCGCTGTCGCAGATGCTGGACAACAACCCGGAATCGTACCTTCACCCGCAATGGCAAGCCACCCACGAGCCACCTCTCCATAACGCCATCTTCCCGAGCTTTGTCGCGAGACCTTTTGCGTCTCGCATCGCACCTCCTTCGACACTGCATTTGGGCATCAGCCTGATGGACTTGCACTGGTCGCATACGCCGAGGAGTCCCACCGTATCGCTCTCGACATCGGCGCACGCCGAACTCGCCGCCTTCCTCACAGCGAGGGCACACGAATTCCGCAAGGGCGGCGTCATTGTGATGGCGTACATTGCCCGATCCGAGGACAGCAGCGTAGTCTTGCCGGATCGCCCAAGATCTACTGTCAATGGCATCAGCTCGACCGAGGCAGAACGCAGCGCTGCATCGCTTGCATCTGAGAACGGCATCGACACCGAAACAGATGGTGTTATGCCTCGCAACGCACTTCTGCGCAAGGAGCGACGGAGATCCAACTCATCGCCCAACCGTCCCAGCTTTGCAGGATCTGCTGGTGCTGCCGACGCAGCGCAGCGTCCCTCGGACATCTGGTCGACACTCACCAACACGCTTGCCCCCTGTCTTCAGCGTTTGGTCTCTTGTGGCATGCTCAAGAGTGACGTCGCACGTCACCTCCTCAGCCTGCCCATGCACGCACGCACACCACGACAGACCCGCAACGTGCTCAAGTCGGTCAAGCATTTCTGGAACGTCGAATGGAGTTGTGGACTTGGTGAAGAGCCCGTTTCTTCCGGTGCCGCGACCCCTGCACTGACGAGTGAGCCAGAACCTCTCCGACTGCCGCATCCCGCATGGAAGGCGCTGCAAGCAGGCACGCTGTCGCGCGTTGCCTTTGCCGAGCACATGATCCAGCTCTTCAAGAACTTGTACGAATCGCATTTCCGCGCTATCCTGCGAGAGAAAGGAAAGCTCAGCAAAGGCGCTGTCGAGTTTGTGCTCGATTCGCTCTGGGACGTGCTCCAATCTAGGATTGATGATCAGGAGCCGTGCCCTATTGCCGAGTGCGAGCTCGAAGTGCAGATCGTTGCTCTTCGTCGTATCTAACGGGCGACGTTCACCGTGTCTCGTCACACAATGCTCTCGCATTCGCTTTCGGTATCGGAACATCTAGGTCATCCCTACCTGTCACCTCTCCCTCGGGCATTTTGCATTTATCTTTGTCACCACTTCTTGTTTTGTACTTCCTGTCTTGCATTTGCATTCATATTCAATCATTCAATGGCATTAAGCATCCCAACGGCATTGTGTACCTCAGTTCCGAGATCTTGTCTGTGCATGCTCGCTGTACTTGGTGCCGTTGTGTTGTGCGATGTTGTGTCGTGTGGTGTTGTTTCTAGATCACGGAAGTCGGATGTCAAGTGATGCGTGTGTGCGAGGATCGAACCCTTTCGGTGCTCTTGTGCCTGTCAAAAATCACGCTTCTGTGTCAAAGCTCGGCCAAGTGCAACTCCACATGGCTCTCTCGGCGTGGTACAGGTCGTGCATCCAAGTTCCGCTCCTGCACAACCCTTGCACGGCTCATCCGATGTTGAAACACACATCGACTCAGCATTGCACTCTTCCTTTCTCTCCTACACCCTGCTACCACAAAGCATCGCGCGTTGCATAGCTGAATCGCTCAGACCTGATCAATTCGTCCTCATCTCAGCTATCACGTAGCAAACAAGTCCAGGTTTCCACACAACGACAATCAAATTCAGGCTCGGTCTCACATTGCGACGGCACTAACTCGAACGAGGGCCACTGGCTCATTTGCAGCCATTTCAACTGACAGGAGCCAAATCATCTTCATGATAGCATAGCCCCGACTTCACAGGCTGAACGGCTGACTAAGCGTCACTGACACGCAAGAGGTGGAGCTGATAAGATGACAATCGACGAAGCAGGAGGGTCGTCGTCCCCCTCATCGTCTTCCAAGCGTCTCTCCTACGTGCCATATCAGCGCAAGTCCCATCAACGCAATGCATCGAGCGCTTCCCAGACCACGATACCAGCGTCGGAGTCATATTCGAGATCCCCACAGGCATCCACAGATACCCTTGCTTCGACGCACCAACGGTCCAACTCGGTAGCAAGCTCGAGAAGCTCATCAGCAGCAGGAACGATTGCTGATAATGGCGATGCGTCTCCTCGTCCGAGGCCGATGGGAGTCAGTGCGTCACAGTGGACGACAGCATCACCAATACCTCAACGCCAGCAACCTGCCCCTTCTCGAACTTCTTCCACTCTAAGTCGTCCGGCTGTAGCTTCACCGCTTGCGCGCGGGGCAGGTCTCGTGCGACCACACCGCGATCTAGATGCGCCTCCTCCGCCACTGCGCGTCGCTTCCAAGCTTGCCTCTACCAATGCACAGACCCCTCGAACTAGCTCTAGCACCAATGGAGCGGCTGCGTCGACGATTCGAACGACGCCTTCGACGAGCTTGACAGCGCAACAGGCACCCTCTTCTTCTACGAGTCAACACAGCAAAAGCGCAAGCACCAGCTCTTCCGCCACCGTGCGCGCAGCTGATTCTAATCACTCGCCTCAGAAGCAGCCAGAAACTCCACGAACCTCCAGCAGAATCCAGAAAAATCCGTCCAATGCCAGACGCGACAGCTTCGTTCGCAACGGCACTGCTAACAGCGCTACTCCACTAGCTTCGAGTGCAGCATCCAGTGTTCCAGGATCCAGCAAGGCATCCTCCATCGTTGGCAGTCCTCTTGGCAGCCGATCTTCGACGCCCATCATCGGCGCATCCGGCACCTCAATCCCGGCCCATGTCAATTCGTATGCCGCACTTCTTGCAGCGCAGTCACGACTCGGTCCGATTCCAGTTCCGCAGGGCATCGCGTTGGTACAGGCTGCAGGCGCAGACTCTACCTCCATCAGCCAGCCCAACTTGGACGGAAGAACAACCGCGTATCGATCTGGTTTCCAGCCAAAGGGTGTTTTGCGTGTCAGGACCAGCGAGTTCGCAGAACTACGACGCAAAGGGCGAAGCGAAGGAGAGATGGAGGAGCAACGCATGGATCGGAGGCTCGCCAAGCTCATCGCCATCCACTTTGCCCCCATCACGGACGGTAAGAAGCTCACCTCGAGTCCACAAAAGAAGTCTTTCATCGACTTGGATCTGGACGAGCTCAAACGAGATCCGAGCAGCATCGTCAGGAAGGGCGGCAGCGAGCTGTGGACGTCGTTCAGGGCGCGTGGCCGAGGTGAAGATCCTGCCATCCGTCAAGCAGAGCAGAGCATCGTCAATTGGCAGGATGATGCTGAAGCAAAGGCATGCCCCATCTGCGCCACACAATTCAGCTTCACAGTACGCAAGCATCACTGTCGACTATGTGGAAGGGTCGTCTGCGCGTCACCTCACCTCACAAGGCTCGCATGGGCCGAGCAGATGGGACCGGGGACAGGCAAGGTCCTGACCGCCGAAGAGCGCGCCGAGCTCGAAAATAAGTGTTCAGGCAACATTGTCGCCGACCCCATCAGTGGTCGCATCGAAGAGGTCAAAGAAGGTGCTTCGACGTCCAACAAGCCTGGCTCGAGCGCTGTGCATTCCAAAGGTGTGCGCGTCTGTCGCGACTGCAAGTCGATCGTTCGAAAGCGACAGTACATGATGGATGACGAGCCATTACCCGTTTTCATTAAGCTTTACGAGGTGCTGATGCGGGTGCAGAAGGAGATCGAACAATCACTTCCCGAGTTTCAGGAGATGGTGCTGGGATTGCAGAAGCAGGATCAGACCGCCGCGCTTGGATCCAGCATTCGAGCCAACATCGAATTGCAGCGAGATGCAGTCCAAGCTCGGAAGCAGCTTTTGGCCAACTTTGCAACGTACGATGAGCTAGCCAAACGCATTCGTGCTTTACCGGTGGGCGACAAGTCGAGCTCAGCAGGTAGCGACGCAGCGCAGGAGAGGATCCAGCATGCCATCTTTACACGCGCCAACTTGTTCTTGCAACAGAACATGCTACCCTTGCAGAGCCTGCCGAAGCCGGGCAGCAAGAAAGCCAATCAGGGCGATGGTGGCGGCGATGCCAACTCAGACTCAACGGGCAGCACCCCTAGCTCACCTGGACCAGCGTCCCCCCGTCTAGCCCCGCGAAGACCTCAACATCAGCAGCACGCGAACAACAAAGGCTCCATTAGCTCCATAGCTTCCTTCCGATCGCTTTTCGGCGGAGGCGGTGGCTCACTCCGGGCCAACACACAAGCCGAGCTCGACAGCCAACTCAACGCAAACGCAGACGCAGACGCAGATGATGGCCTAGCAAACGCTGATCCGGCCGAGCTTCGCGAGCAACTCAAAGTACTTCTCGAGCAAGAGAAGCTTGTGGCCGACTATGTTGAAAGTGCCGCCAAAGCGAGGAAGTTTGAAGATGCCAAAACGCTCAAGAAGAGTCATGATGACCTGTGTAAGGAAATTCTACGGATTCAGAGGAGGTTGGTCGTCGCTGGCAAGGGGCGCTAGCTTGACGGCGCTGCTCGACGATAATTGCAGGAGCGTAGACGGCCGAGAGCAATCCTAGCGTCACTATCGATTCGACAGCGGTACTATGCTAGCATGACTATGAATCTAATAGTAGTACTGTTCCCTCGTGTGACACCTCTTAATCCATATCTATCTGTCTCACAATCGAATGTGACGGCCTGGTCGTTGTCGCAGATCTACATAGCCCTGAGCCTCGGCATGAAGATGTCATGCAACACAGACACGCACAACGATCTTCGGAAGATCTCCGCTTTAATCTCATCGTTCCCACACGATCCCGCCGCCGCCTTTTGCCAGCCGAGCCGGAGCTGTGGATCTACATGCAAAGCTTACAATGATGTGAGAGAGCAAGTCGCAGTCAAGTGAAGATCGTGTGGGAAAAAGGTGTGCACGGTGTCGATCTGCGGCTCTGGCTTGCGCACAATGAGGTGGACGCAACTTGAGCTCTCTCTCTCTTTTTGGCGTGGGAGAAAAAAGAAGCATCTCTTGGAATCTGAAACAAGGCCCGTCGATCATGTTCTTGATCGTCATTCAGGGATCGTCGGAGGCTTGTACAGGATGCTGTCAAGCGCCTGGTTAGCCGCCATCTAAGGGGCAATACCAAATGCAGCGGGATGAGTGGGGACGATCGAAGCACGCATGGCTTTCGTGTCGATCGGTTTCAAGATCGCACATTTAGGAATCAAACATATCAGATCGATTTCCTTGACGGACCCTTGTCAGCCTTTCCCATCCCCTTCAGACATGCCGATCGTAGAGGGGGAAGCCTTACATGGCTTGCATTGCATTAAAGCCTTTCGATCTGACAAGAACGACATTGTTGTCGCTTTCCTTGCTACTTGCCTCCGTCTCTATCTCGTCCGTATGGAAGGGAATTTTCTCGGCATGAATGTCTGACATCGTGGCGGAACCATGCAAGTGCAGTATGCACTTGAGGAAGCCGATTACTGCAAAACACTTTGCTCGCCAGTTCTTCCCACACCCTAAGCACCCCGGAACTTTGTGGCATCTGTGGTCTGTAGTTTTCAATTGTTCATATTTGTCGCCTACAACACTGTGTCTAGCCGAGGTGGCTGTCCTTGTTGCTGTCCCCTGAAAATCTATCGCCTGCAGTAGCCTAAGCTCGGCTGGCCGCGAAGCGAAAGCAAAGTGCGAAAAAGCCACGTGCGAAACGGAATCTCTCGACTTTCAACCGGCGCGCGCGACCCACGACGAACACATAGCTCTTTACGCGAGAAGCACGAAGCAAAGAAAAGAAAGGGCTAGCCCCCTCGTATCTCCACGCGACGACAGATGGGTTGGATTGTCTTGAGCTAGTATATTGCATTGTATTCTTTGCGCTATGCGAGACAAACGATGACAATGCAAAAGCGAGAAGAGAGAGAGAAAGGGCTTCCATCGGCCGATGCGAGTACGCATAGCGTAGGCTGTTGGCCGTGCCGATTTCCCCTCTGCTGCGTGAACGGGAGAGTGGATCTCCCAAAAGCTCGCCTTCGCGTGTTGGGGAAAGCTTCCTTTCTGGTGGGACGATATACGGCTCAAATTCATCTAATTTTCGTTCTTTGGACGTCGTCGGCAGACTTTGCTCCGTGACAATCTCCACAAGAGATGAAGGCCCGGCATTGTAGCGTACGATTACAGCTTACCGGCACACCTCGGAGATGTGGCTGCCGTCGTATGCACAGCGAACAAGCTCAACCCTGTCTCGACGCTATCTTGCACAAGCGCAGCGCCAAGACCGATCGATCGATTCGATTCAATCTGATTCGTTGTCCCCCAATCTAGGGTACAGTATGCACTCGGCCTTGACGGCAATAGATGTTGTACAAAGCGTCATTGCGCTCTTGTTGGCACATATCTCTCTACATGCGGGCTTGCGTTATTACGGATCTCCAAGCAGAGCACTCTGTTCGCCATCGATCCAAATCTGCACTCAGCTTGTCGACAATATGGGGAGAATGGGAGTTGCGGTGTCCAAAAGGAAGATTGGCTTAAATCTGATCAACTCCGCGATATATTCAGAGACAGCCTAGAAGAGGAGAGAAAAAAGCGGGGTGGGGCAGGGCTCGTGTAGCTCAATGCGTATGGGAGGGCTATAACGAGAACGTGCAGGGCGGAGATTGCAGCTGAGTTTGGCTTACCAGCTACACAGGGTCGTGTGGACAGACGCACGCAGTGCACGGCAGACAAGAAGAGCAGGAAGTAGATTGATTAGATGGTGAGAAGATCGAGATCAAATCAAAGGACCGCTGCTACTCTGGGAGCGCAGTGCTTGTTGAGATTGAAATAACAGCTGTCAAATTGTGGCAGAGAAATTGCTGCACAAATCACCGTCAAGTGGGCCCTTGATCTTCGTTAAGCCAGAACAGGAACAATAGGAACCTGTTCAGCATCTGCTTGCGGCTAACCATCAGATAGCGATCGAGTCGGACCGTCGTCCGATGCTGATCCGGTGAGACACCTATACAGGACTAAAAAGCAATTTGAAAGCGGAAACAGCCAGATATTGCAATTGGAAAGTGTCGGACGACCTCGATCCACATCCGCACATCAAGCTCCGGCAACAGTGCCAGCAGGACGAGAAAAAAAAAAGAGGGCGTTGACAGAATGCCGTTTTTAGTTTGGATTTCCGCCATCAACGCCCGCACCGCCGACACACAGACGATCTGCAGATCCCGCCCAGTGCTGCCGGCGAGTCAAATCATCAGCGTAAGTGCACCCCTGAAAAAGGATTGGAAGCCCACATGGCCATGCCTTGTTTCCTCCCACGCTCTGTCCTGCCACAATGGAACGGAAGTTCAAATTCATGCAGTATGCAACTGAGAGAGTATTGAGGCGGCCCATTGCAATGGTTCGCCGGATTTTACGGATGCTTGCCATCCGCAGCGTAAGTGAGTCTCCCCGCTTCCTTCTGGCATTTCGGGTTGCCAACTTGACCGATAACAAGGACCCTGTTTTCTGCCTCGCGTGCTCGCGTGTCGTCTACAAGGCCTTTGTCACGGGATCTGAGACACTCGAACAGAATGCACACATACATAGAGAGGCTCGCATAGGACACAACAATGGACAGTGCGTGGGCAGGAGTGTCTACAAAAGAAGGAAAGGCTTGCACAATTTAGCGTCAAGAGTGTCGGTGTGACACCTCGTTGCCCCGTCGGTATCGATCCAAAGCCGTTGGACAAGATTCGATTCGGCTGAAAGGAAAGCTCTCGTAGCATTGCAACTGCAGTAGGAAGTGAAACCGACTCGCAATCTGAATTTCACATCAGCCGCATTCGCAGCTGCTGCCTTGCCCTTCGCTTTCAACGGATCCAACTTTGTCTTCTCCTGTTCGCAGCTCAGCCAAGCGAGCTGGGTTGCGTTCCCATAACACATCGATCGAGATCGTTCCTCGGCTTCGGCTCGTGCTTCCGTCAGCATGCCGACGTCTGACCCCTATCAAAAGCGAAGCCGAAGCATTCACACGTATCGACATGCTGACTCCTTCACGAGCCGCTGCTGAGAGCAAGAATTGCAACTCCGTCTGTACAAATACGCAATGATTGCCGAACAAGAACGCTGCACCGAAGCCAAGTCAGGCCTCAACACTTGAAAGCAATTTCGCCGTCAAGGTATAGCGGCATCGAAGGGGCATCTTTAAGAAGAGGCCGAAAGAGGTAGGACGACGTCCAAAAAGCCGCAAAGAGCGGATTCCGGGCGGCGCTCGGAATTTCGTATGCGAGAGCTTTGAAAGCATGTCCCCCGAAAATCCCTCAATACAAATTTAAGCTCTTTGTGCTTGCGTGACTGCATTTCGTATTCAACGCAATTCATCTTTTGGATGGACGGGATTAAATCGAATTTGTAAATGGCTTCCTTTTTCTTCCCGCACTCTATCGCGAAGCCCCGTCCCCATTTGCAACGTGCTCTTGCGGTTGAAATTCGAGACACAGAGGCTATGAAAATCTTCGCGGTTTCCAGAGACCGAGACGGGTCTGTGTGACGCTGAGGCTTGAGTGAATGAAATTCCTCCGAGACGATCCTTTCAAGCCACGTTCAGAAGAAGTCGCCGTTGTTCTTCAATCCCCTTTCAGCCACCAAAAAATTCACGTTGCACAGCTTGGTTGCGACATCAAGAGTTCGACATTCATCTCGCGAGAGCTTACTGAGCTGCCCGAGAGCGAGGAAAACGTGGTTCATGATTGTCAAGGCTCGAGAATAAATAACAGTCTCGGTCAAAGTAAGTTGAGCCGACCGCACCGAGCACCGACAGAACAGCGAAAGATAGAGAAGGCCGGAAGCATTCATGCCTATCGCCTCGTGGCGTTTGACCGATGTCCAGTCGTCCAACCCTCAACCCTCTTGGGAAAAGAGTTGGCCCGAAGAAAGGTGGCTCTTTGCCTGGCTGCGTGGGTTAAGGTGTGCCGACAAAAAGATCGTATCTTGATCGGTGTTGAGCAAGGGCTTTCGGAATGATGACTGCCGAAAGCGCCGACCACGACACAGAAAGAGGGTGCTGTTCCCCTTTCGAAATGCATGGTCGCCGGCCAAAGCAGCACAAAAGCGACTCGAGTGTGGGAAGATCTTTTCATGGCGGCGTTTCTATTTGGCCCGATCGTCTCCGCCTTAACAAAAATCAACAAAGTTGGCTTGGTGTCTAACACTTTGCCAGCGCTGCACTGCGGATATGCACCATGCCGAGCTTTCCTGAAGCTAAAGTGAGGGACGATCAGTGACTATCCAAGAAAAGAAAGCTGTATGAGATCGAGGATCGATTCAAAGCCAGTCAGACCCCCCCTGAAGATGTCAGGTTGTGTAATGGAGCGTTGGCATGCTGACCGAGACGATCGACAGGGTTAGGGTTAAGCAGCGGCATCGAGAGCTGTCGGGTTCAGCTAGGGGTCTCTGTGTGGATGTGTGTGGCTTTGCGTGTGTGGCTTCGGTCGAGTAACCGCAGCTAATCGAATACCGCAGCTGCTTGCTCTACGCACATCACATTCTTACCGTTCAGCGTTCCTGCGTTCGTAGAGACGATGGCAATGCAGCATTATTCAAGCGATGCATGACTATGCCAAAGCCGTTCAACTCACGCGAGCTTGGCGAGCGATGTATGTGACACTTTGAAAGAAGAATACTGCAGCAGTAAGGACAAGGCAGCAGCGGGGCTTGTGTGCCGTTCGTTGCGCCCTTTTGGCTGGCAGGGCGGTTCGGCGACAATTCTAGTATGCATGGCAAGTTTTCCCACATTTACGGCTGCAAGCCTATACAAAACGAGAAGTTCTGCCATCAAAATTCAACCCCAATTTTTCTCTTCGGCTCTTCTTTCTCTTTCAACTTGAGTTGATCCTTTGTTCCTGGACAATGCAGAGCTGCTTTACCGAACGAGCCTGCCAAACTTCTACAGCAGCGTAGATTGCACATTGTGATGAGGCTCAATGATTGTGTTCACGCTCAACAGAAGAAGCAACACCCGAATCGGGTGGCATTCTGGCCGGCAAAAGCAAAGTGTGCTGAGCTCGCTGAGCATGCTGAGCTTTGACGCATCGCAGTCAGCCACAATTGGAACATTGTCTGGCATGGCATGTCTCATGAGTGAGAGTGGCATCTTGACAGATCTGTCTCTCATTGCGGTGGCAAGGATCAAAGAGCAGACAAAAGCGGCCGAGCATCCTCCGAGAATGGACGTGCCAGGCAGAAACAAAAGGGCCATCGTGAGACTAGGCAATGGACAGGGCACCCTCGATTTTCAGCTTTGCCGGAGGGAAATCTATCTCAGCCTCCGGAACCGGCTCACGAAAGAAAGAGACAGGAGGAACAAGAAGATCGCATCGCTAGGCGTGATTGTCGGTCGATCTTGAGATTTTCGAGAATAAGCGAAAAGAAGGTTTTCAATTCAGACTGTGAGTGTAAGGCCCTGCTATTTTTGGGCCACCATCTTTGGCATGAGCTTCAGGCAGAGATCGCCATGGACCGCCTTTAAGCGAGGCAGCACAGGTCGATCTTTCCAGCTGCCACGCTCTCAGGTTGCTGAATCGATCGCGAGGCTAGCTCGCGTGCGCTGAATTCAAGCCTTTCAATTTTTGTGAAAATTCAGAAGAAAAGAAAATCTGTAGGTCTGGGTTTGGGGATTGGCGAACAAAGAGCTGGCCACAAGCGAGGGTTGGAAGATCTTCTCTGCCGCAGACTGGACCTGCAAGCCTGAGATTTTTGCTGTTGAAAAACAGGGGAAAAGCGAAGGAAAGGAAGAGCAAAACCGAGAATTTCCAATCTGAGACGCGAATTCGTGTCCCCTTTTTTTATTCTTCCTTGCTGCAACCGCTACTTTTTGGTGACCCCTCGATTTTGAAAAGAGGTGTTGAATTGGAAGAAAGTAGTGAGACATGTCTGTGTCTAGGTGGCTCGCCTCACTCGCCGTCGCCGCTCGCTGGTGCCGCATCTGCAGCTGACGGCTTTGTACGCTTCCGTGCCGCCTTCCCGGTGCCTAGCTGGCAAAGCTTGTGCCTGGGACCTCGTCCAGGCTTCCTTGCTCGTCTGGCTCCGGTCCGTGGGTCGAGTATTGCTCGTCGAGGTCAATGGCGCCAGCGTCGACGTCAAAAATTTCGGGGTGCTACCTTCTAACTTCTCTGCTAGTCATCCACGCAGCTCGCTCGTCGACACCACCTGCCGACCTATCTCACCTTTGCATCTGCCTGTCACTCCCCTCTTTCTCTATCCTCTTTCGAGGGTTCACCTGTCCAATGCTCAAAATTTTGCTTTCTGTGAATTCTACCGCCTATTGTCTCGGTCTTCGCCTCTCAAGCCCTGCTTCTGCGGAGAGATGCCCCTGGATCGTCGTCGTCGATACCCTTGGGTCGAGGACCCCTTTCATCGCTGTCTGTCTGCCTGTCTGCCGTCGAAGCACTTTACTGAGCATGATTCTACCCTCTCCTCATGCGCCGCCTACGGCCAAATCAGCAGTGTCACGGGCATTTCTTGGATCAGGACGTTCCATCGTCCAAACACTGCTGATCCGCCTTCCATGGAAGCGTTTGTTCGCCGTAGAGCCTCTTTACCCATCGCTGGTACAGCGATAGTCCCTTCATGCTGCCTCTGGTTCGCTCGGCAATTGCTAGGAACACCGTAGAGCCCTCCCTATCCGTACAGCATAAACCACTGCCAACCCGTCCGACCCCCCTTGGATCCATATAAGCCCAACCCATCTAAACCTGTCCATACCTTCTCCTCATCAACACTTCTCAACCCACTCCATCCCACCCACCGGACTCTTCCCTAGACTTCCTTTCACAATGATCGCTTCCAACGTTCTCGCTGTTGCCCTCGCCGTTGCTGGCGCCTCCGCCCTTCCCCTCGCCAAGCGCTCGTCTGGCCAGGCTACCTTCTACGATGCCGGTCTCGGTGCTTGTGGTTGGACCAACTCGGCCTCGGACTTCATCGTCGCCATGAACGCTCCCGAGTGGGACGGTGGCTCCCACTGTGGCCAGTACGTTACCATCACCAACAACCAAAACGGTAACACCCAGGTCGCTCAGGTTGCCGACCTTTGCCCCGGCTGCTCTTACGGCTCGCTCGACATGTCGACTGGCCTCTTCTCTGCCCTTAACAACGGCAACATGGACGCCGGTGTCTTCCCCATCTCGTGGTCGTTCGGCTCTGGCTCGGCTGCCAACAACAACAACCAGCAGCAGGCTCAGCAGCAGGCTACCTCCACCTACACTCCCCCCCAGACCACCTACACCCCCACCTGGACTCCTGCTTCCACTTACACCCCCACCCCCTCGGCTATGAAATTTGATAAGATTAAAATTGAAAATGGAAGTGGAATAGAGATTTATAGTTGTGACAGATTTTATGATTTAAA
>JAXQGJ010000101.1:0-61977 GCA_037039655.1 Pseudozyma sp. M118-08B | reverse complement strand
TATAGCCATTGCTTTTCTGCCACCAGTAGATTCCATTGGCCTTACATCTTCTACAATTCCTTCTTCTTTTAACTCTGGGCCAAGAAGTCGACAGCAGCGCAGGCAGACTGGATCCGACTCGGCAACGTCCGACACGATCGACGAAGCAACACATCGCGTTGGCACATCTGCGCGCAAAGATACGCCGGCCGGCACAGCGTCCGACACTACGAACTCATCGCCCCTCGCTAGAGCTTCTGCTCGCCTCGATCGCGACCGAGCCACTTCCAATCCACTTCATAAAGCTGTTGCTGGAGCAACTAGACTCAATCGCACCCCCTCACGTCAATCACCATGGCAAGGGGGAAGCATTGCCGACGACGATGCCTCATCGGTCGCATCGGACGACTTTGCTACGACTGGCTCTAATCTGACACGCAAGTCGTCTGTGACGAGCTCCAGCGGATCCATGGGTCCACCTGCTGTACCTCGTCGCATCGGTGGAGGGGCAACCGGATCGCCTGCGCTAGAACCAGCAGATCGCACGTTTTCAACCATTGCCATGAGCAAACGCAAGGAAGACGGCTCGCTGGGACTTGGCATCCCTTCCAATCCCTCCCCCCTCTCAGCTAGCGCATCGGTTGGATTGCCAGCGTCAAGCTCTTTTCACTCTGGCTCACCAACGCTTGGTTGGGAATCGCGTGGTAGTCGCAGCAACTCTGGTGCCTTTGGCCCTGCGAGCTTCAGCGGCGCAGGTCCCACAACACCCAGCGCGCTCACGGGAGGCGGCAGTGCCATCGTGCATTCGACACGACGAAGACGCATGACCTCGTCCTCGCTTAGCTCCAGCGTTCATCGACGCGCTCGCTCCCTTGGCGGTGTGCTGCTAGGAGAAGGAGCCATCTCGCCCGTTGGAGGTCCGGATGGTGTTGACCCTAACCTGGTTGCAGCTATCGAGTCTGGCAGCTCGAGCATACCCTTGCCAGTGCCCATCCCTGCTACATCAGCATCGCATCGCTCGGGAAGCGTCAGCTCTTCGGGCACACAAGGTGCAGGCTCCTCTTTGTCGAGTTCCGGCGTTGCTTCTTCGTCTGTACCATTCAGCTCACCCATGGCTACACGGTCATTGCATCGTCGACGTGACTCGCAAGTGGTCGAAGAGGACGAAATGCCTCGACCCGAAGGACCTGGTCTGACACCGTCTCCCAGCCATAGCCGGTCACGTGTTCGAAGTCAAACCTTGCTGGTCCCACCCTCGGCTGGAACATCCGCACACATGGCTGCAACGGATTCGTATCCTGCTTCGACGGGGCCAAGTCCTTCGGGTAAAAGTACCAGCTCTGCGGCCCTGGCGGATGCAATCCGACTCCAGCGCGTACCCACAGCAGTACGCTTGGCGGGCGACCTCTTTGTGCCACCTTCGCCTTCGCCTCGAACGATGCCCAAAAGCGCATCCACCATGTCCATCGAGTCGCCGCTCAGCCGATGGACAGCGTCCGGTGCCAATGCCACTCAACAGGCAAGCCCCTTGGTCATGGGTGGAAACAGCCAGGGACACGGTCTTGGACTTGGTCTCAGTGCCGACGCCTCACCATCGCCCTCGCCAGCGCCGATCAGTCGTCTCAATGTGCCACAGACGCCGAATGCCACGCGCAGTAACTCGCCCTTAGCTTCCGAATACTCGTACGGTGCCGAAGAGCAGACCGCATCCGGCCGCAACTCGCCTGCCAAGGAAAGGCTCCGAGCAGAAGATCTCGCTATGCCAGGCCACGATACGTATGGTCAACCTCTATCGGTCTCGATTCCAATCGGTCGAAACTATGCACCCACAGCCAGCTTGCCTAGCTCTGCGATCCTTGGCTCCCGATCTCCCACCGTGGCACTTGCCAGGGCCGATCTGCTCGATGTTCCGACAAGCTCACCTCGTCATGCCGGTCTGCCGGCCAGCAGCAGTGCCTACTCGCCTCTGCTCGCCCTCAGCACTTCATCGGCTCAGACCAGTCCAATAGCTGAGCGTCGACCCCGACTTTCACCAAGTCGATCTGCTACGCAGCGTATGTCATGGGGAGCGCAAGAGCTCTTTGACAGCTTGACAGAGCCTACGGACGGAGCACGGCGACAGCAAGAACAGAGCGATACGCCAGCAGTCGGCGACGACAAGCCTGCACCCTGGATTGCCTCGACGCAAGATGCACCGGTAAGAGCATCGCTTTCACCGGCTGCTATTGCCGCTTCGTCGTTAAGCCAAAGGAGAATGACGCAGGGCAACCTCTCGAGCTCGATTGGGTCTAACGCTTTGCTTGCTATCCCCTCATCCTCTCGCCGCACCCACCGACCCAGTGATGCAGCGCTCTTCCCTCCTAGTGGCGTCTCATCGGCGTCCGGTCAGCCGCTCTCAGGTACCGACGAGTATGCTCGCATCATCATTCAGAGCCGAAATGCAAAGATGCAAAAGTGGAGAGCGCAGAACCCTTCGCGACTCGGTTCACAGGCCGCTCTGGAACCCCCAAAGGCGGGTCGTGAGCGATCCGGTACGATTCAGGCCGACAGCTTGCAAGCATTGACGGGACAGACAAGCTTGGCTCGTCGAGGCACTACGATTGGTCTTCAGAGAAACCCCAGCATGCTTGGCCAGCCCATGCCGACTCGCCGAGGTTCAGCCGTCGACTCGAACGATAGCATCGAATCGCAGTTGGATGAAGAGGAGGATAGTCATCGCGGACTTGAATCATCCGCCTTTGCTGAATTCGAGTGGGTCGACTGGCTCGACGAGTATCGCAAGATGAAGGAAGCCAAGCTCCAGTCCGAACGCGAAGAGGCCGAGGCACAGGCAGCTGCAGAAGCTGATCCGTCGGCATCCGGCGCCAAAGAGTCTGTCTCGGATGCTGTTGTTGCAAGAGATGCTTCCAGCAAGACCAGAAGCTCACCACCGCGCAGGACAGGCAGTGAAGCCGTCGATACAGGACGCGATGCAAGCCGTGTCTCAGCCTTGCAGAAGCAACCTGCGGATGGACATCGGTCCGTCTCGGATCCCTTGACGCGTCAAAGGCTGCAGACGGCTGAACCTGCCGATCTAGAGCAAGATGCGCTCGACGCTCAGGAAGTGGAAGCGTCTCTGGCAGCACTCTCGCTCAACGATGACGACGACAATGCCGCAAAGTCAAGCACTAGCCGCGCACGCAAGCCACCTCAGCTCGGTCCCGCTCGTCGCCCTGAAGGCCCACCTTCGCGTCAGCTATCGCGCCCAGCTATCGACCCGCGTCGCAGCTTCTCTCTTGCCAGCGCTGAGCTGGCTCGTCGTGAATCGGGAGCAGGCTCGAGCACTAGCGCTGCCTCTACGCTAGCCTCCTCGCCTGGTCCTGTGAAAGCTGGCTTCTCGCCTGTCAAACGGTTGGGTACGGACAAAACCAAGAATCTCTCGCTCTCGCCCATCACCAGCCGTGTCACGCCCTCAGCCGCCTACACCAGTGCCACGGGGGCCGAGTCGGCTTCGTCACAGGCACACGCCGCTGGACGCGGCCGACGCAAGCATTTAGGAGGCAAGATCGAAGCCTGGTGGAGTGCCGTCAAGTCCGGCTTTACTGCTCCTACAGGAGATGGTTGGGCCAAGGCATCGCCCACATCAACAAGTCGTACCATCGCTTCATCCTCTCGCGTCGCTTCGGTCGCTGCTCTTTCCCAATCTCTGCACCAAAGCCCTGCCGCTGCCGCTTCAGCTCGACGCGATGGATCCATTCACAGTCGCCGTGAAGTGGCTCGACCGGCCCCACTAGCCTCTACCCTTGCTACCAATCCGACCATCGCTACGCCTTCGCCTACACTGGTCACGCAGGTGCAAAGCGGCTTTGGCCGTCACGTTCGTTCACACACGAGCAACACCGCCGTCAGTGGATCCGACTCGGTGCGGACGCTGCGTCCCAGCACATCGACGCAGAACTTGAGGAAGGACGAGGACGGTGGCAATGACGAGGCCACAGGGGACGACAGCCTGGACGTTGGTGACCGCAGTGATCGCAGATCCGTCTCGCCCGGCGCCGATGCCAGCTTTGCCACGGTGCAAGAGGATTCGGGTCTTCTAGAACCGCCCAAGTCGGCTTCCTCTGCGCAGAGTCAAGAGACGCACTTGACGGTCAGCAGCAGTGGTAGGGAAGGCGGCCGACGACGCCATCAGCCCAAACTGTCGCTCCAGCTCGAAAAGGGTCTCAGTACTTTTGACGCGGAAGAGTTTGACAAGATCGGTAAGGGCAAGTCTCCGTCCAACTCCAGCACCGGTAGTCCTATCAAGCCACCTGTCTCTGCACGCTCGCAAGGGAGCATGGACAGCGCCCAGGAGACCAGCATGTCCCTCGACGTCAAGTCAGCAGAGCACCCCAACATCTCGCCTCGCAAGTCGTCCATGCAGCTTTCGCAAGCCTGGGATCCAAGTCCTCGCCCGGCTCACAAGACCTTGGCCGAAGACACGACCCACCGTGATGTTCCCTTTGACTCGGACAACGAGGGGCGTTCGGCAGCGAAAGCCAAGGCTGCCTCCAAGTCGATCACCATCCACTCGATCCGCCAGCATATTCGGCATCGTCTTTTGGCCTCAAAAGAGAGCTGCGATCGGGAGCTTCGTCGCATCATTGGAGCCATCAACAACTTTGTGGAACTCGAGATGGAGCGTCAGGAGGACGATGGTCGTCACAGTGTCATGGACGACGACCGCGATGTAGAAGAGCTCGAGGAGGTCTTTGTGGACGACGCGGATGATACCGAGGATGCGCGAGACGGTTCTGCTCTGCTGATAGATGAAAGCGGCCAAGCCTTGCCTGCAGGTGTGCCGTTGATGTCGCGGTCGCAGTCCATGTCGCGAGCAGCTAGCAACTCATCGACCTTCTCCGCCGATGCTGCTGCGGTCGCGGCTGCCATCACTGGATCGAGTGCTCCTCAGCCAGACAGCATTCGCGACGGTGATGCCAACGCAACCGATGCAGCAAATGACCAGCACGCTCACTCGTCCTCAGGATCCTTGTTCACTTCGCCCAGTCTTGGTGGATTGCGCGAGGCTGCCGCGTTGCGATCGGCGCGCGAGTACAAGCTGCCAGCCCCGCCACCTGTCAACCTTGCTGGTGCCACTGCCACCTCGCCACGTACCGTAAGCACGCCTTCGTCACAGCCCACCAAGCCCTCGAACCTCAACCCCCTGGGCCGTGCTCAGTCGCTGAGTCGTCCAGGAGCTCGCGCAGCATCCATTTCCCGGTCGACGTCACGATCGCATTCGCCTATGCCGGGAGTCATGATGACATCGAGCGTATCTGCCTCGTCTGGATCCCCACGCCTCTCGCCATCACGCAGGACGCGTGCGCTTCCGGCCGAAGAATCTGGCCCTCGACCATGGATGCAACCGTTGGAAGAGCTGGTGGCGGTGGCGATGGATGTGCTCGACGTCTCGATCAACTCGCTCATTATACGCCCTGGTTCCTGCTCTGAGCTCATTTCCCGAATCCAGGCTATTGGTCGACAGTGGGACGAGCATCCAGAGTGGGCAGGTCGTGGTTGGTTCATTCAGATCCTGCTTGCCATTGCTGGCTTGAGCCGTGTCGTCGAATGGTGGGAGGCCGAGAAAGGTTTCTGGAACTTCAACGACGACGATGAACAAGACGCCGAGCCGATCCGCTTCAGTCTTGGAGGTCAGCAGGGGGAAGGTGTCGAACAAGACGGAGGTAAGTCATCTGGCTTCTGGGTCCCATCGTCGGCGAACAGCCCGACACGGGCCCGTGCTTTCTCCATGGCACGCGACAAGTCGACTAGCGGCACCAATTCGCCAGCGAATGGCTTCGTCAAGCGAGACAGCGAGTCAGCTCACGACGCTGTTCAGAGGTCCGCCTCGCCTGCGAAAGATCTCCTCAAGACGGCCGTCGCGCGTGCTCAGCAGATGGATGATGCGGATGAGGACGGCGATATGACCATTGTTGATCGCGCAAGGCAGCCGGAGCCGAAGCGCCAGCTTAGCACGGATGTGGACAACGAGCCCCAGCTTCTGGAAGCACTGGAAGCTACTGCGCAACGCGTTCAGGCCGACGAGGAGATGCAAGAAGGTCAGGATGGAGTCGATGTTGAGCAAGATCAAGACCAAGAAGATGGTGATCACGAAGATGCACAACCAACGCCTCAAGGCTTCCGATCTGCCGGCATCAATGTGCTCATGGAACTGAGCATGGACGATCAGCGTCTGCTCTACCTGAGCCCTGCTTGGAAGACGGTTCTCGGCTCTGACCCTGCAGAGCTGTACGACACGCCGATCGAGGAGCTGCTCGCTCCTGGCGATAGCGATGTCTTTGCTGAAGCATCTCGGCAGCTTGAAGCCAACCAGTCGCATACGGTCGAGGCCGTGTTCCGACTCCGAGTCGAAAAGTCGCTGGCGAGCTCGTCGTCTTCCACCTCTTCCGTGGATGGTGAGAGTGACGGTAGCGATGCGGTCTACTTTCAGGAGATGGAAGGTAAGGGCATGCTCATGATGGATCGACAGAACGGTGCACTTTCCCACTCGATGTGGGTCTTCAAGGCCACAGGACCGCCTGAACGCGAAGACAGGCTGCCAGATGCTGCGATGACCAAAGGCGGCCGCTCGATGGGCGTTGTGCTGGACGAGCCGACAGCAGCACTGGCTCACGTCGCGTCCATCTCGGTCGAGCCTGTCCTGTGCCGCATCTGCGAGCGAGACATTCCAGCCTGGTTCTTCGAAAAGCACAGCGAGATCTGCAACGAGACGCATCGACTCGACATGGAGATCGGCGAATGTAACGAGGCTCTTCGCGACCTGCGCAGGGCCATTCAGGATCTGCACAATCGCTTGGATACCTACACCGGCCAGAATGCAGAAACGCCCTTGGAGTACCGCGGTGTAACCATTACGACGCCTCCTGCATCCACTCTCCCGCCTTCTGCTCTGGAGGGTCTACTGAACCGCTCCATTTCGCCCCGTCAACCGGCTCCTGCGGCTGTACGCAAGCTGCATCTGCGCGCACTTGACTCGGCGATCGAAGTGCTCCAATCCGCATGCGAGATCTCAACACCGGCGATCAAGGATGAGTATGCCAACGAGCCCATCGAAAAGCAGCGCTTGCTGTCGCCGACATCGGAGAACAAGGTGGTCACCGTTCAACAATGGCGTCGTCCAGCCCTTGACGATACTGCTCTGGATCTGCTCATGTCCGATGTCGAGACTGCCATGCGCGGCAAGCTCAGCGCTGTCAATCGCATGCTCAACACCATCGTCTACGTCGAGACCGTACGACAGGAGTGGGAAGAGCGTGTCGAGGCTGCACTTGCAGCCTTGTCCGAGGCAGAAGAAGGCACTAGCAGCTCCCAAGGTTCGTCAACATCGGCCTTAGACTCGGGTGCCGAGGACGTCATGGACGAGGGCAAACCCCGCGATCGAGATGATCGAGAACAAGCTGGCGACGCACACTTCCGACAAGGCGACGAACCGCAGGCCCTCGGTCTCGCTTTGGCAGAAAATGACAACACCTCTCCGACGAGCATGGCTACAACAGCTGGCCGATCCATCGGCATGCAGAGAGGCACAAGCTCGAACAAAGGTCTGTCTTCGGAAGGTGCACCCATCTCTCCATCGCTCGGTCTATCGTCTCGCGCTTCTCGATCACCCGTGCTCTCGATGCATTCCAAGCCTTCGCACAGTCGCTTAGCGTCTACGCTCTCTTCTAGCGCTGCTGATGACGAAGCCGAGACGGGACAGGAAGCCGAGACGGAAGAGGAAGATGGCTTGTTGTCGGGGTCGATGTTGCTGGAGCAAGACGATCGAGACCTCCCTGTGCCTCCCTCTGCCTTGTTCTCCGCGATGGGAGGCAACACACCTGACGAAGACGACATTCCAGCCGTTGACGACAAAATGGGCGGCTCAGCACATCTGGCACCCATTCCGATCCCGCGCAGCAATGTAGCACTGGCACCGCCTCCATCCACCGATCTGGTAGCACCGCGGTCCGTCAGCGGAGCTGGCTCAGCCATGCTATCAGCATCGGCCGCTGTTCCTTCGCAACGTCGCTCGGTCAGTCGCACTCGTCGTGCCTCGCACATGCCTCCAGCCAGCGAAGGTTTTGGGGGCACACCGCCGCTCTCACCCCATCTGTATGGCGAGTCGTTGGGCGTGTCGCATCGTCATCACCGCAAGTTCAGCGTGTCGCACAAAAGTCCCATGGCTGGCTCCATGCCGCTCTCGCCTAGGATCCCGCCTGCAGCGCCTTCTTCGCGACCCACAGCTTCGTCGATCAAGGACTTTGACATCATCAAGCCCATCAGTAAGGGTGCTTTCGGCAGCGTCTTCTTGGCCAAGAAGCGTACCACGGGCGACTACTACGCGATCAAGGTGCTGAAAAAGTCGGACATGATCGCAAAGAACCAGATCACAAATGTCAAAGCCGAGCGCATGATCCTCATGACGCAGAATCAGTCGCCCTTTGTGGTCAAGCTCTTCTTTACCTTCCAGAGCTCCGAGTTCCTGTATCTCGTCATGGAATATCTTCCCGGTGGAGACTGCGCCTCGCTCTGCAAGGTTCTCGGTGGCTTGTCCGAGGAGTGGGCTCGTCAGTACATTGCAGAAGTGGTGATCGGATTGCAGCACCTCCACTCCAGAGGTGTGGTGCATCGTGATCTTAAGCCTGACAACTTGCTTATCGACCAAAAGGGTCATCTCAAGCTGACCGACTTTGGTCTGTCTAAGATCGGTTTGCTAGGACGTCAGACTCGTCAAGCAGTTGCTGCAGCGGCTGCTTCATCGACCGCGGGTGGTGCTTTCGCAGGCAACACATCACGCACCGACTCCAACAGCGGTTCGCTGCCGAGCTCGGCAGCCTCGTTCGCATCCGAGCCTCGTCAGCAAGGATTGTCAACGCCCGCTGGCACCACGGCAGGCGACACAGCTGCTTCCTTCTCACCGATGACACCAGGACTCGGAGGCATGATGCGCAATCAGTCTTTCTTCGCCGCTCCTCAGCGCAGCCGCATCGTCAGCTCGTCCACGGATGCCAGCGACTCGGGCGAGTCCGACTCGCAACGCGCCGTGCCAAAGCCTTTGCCATCTGCTCGCATCGACAGCCCCGGCAATCTTTTTGGTGCTCATCCACTACTCAGCGACAATCTCGGTCCGTCCTCTGGCGGTGATGGAAGCTCGAGTGCTGCGGCGAAGCGTCTCGTTGGTACACCTGACTACCTTGCACCGGAGAGTATCCTCGGCATCGGCATGGACGACTTTGCCGTCGATTGGTGGGCATTGGGTGTCATCCTGTACGAGTTCCTGTATGGCGTACCACCGTTCCATGCCGAGACTCCTGAAAAGGTGTTTGACAACATCCTGTCGCGGCGCATCGATTGGGAAGAGGACTCGGTCGAAATCTCACCGGAAGCGCGTGATCTGATGGAATCGCTCATGTGCACCGACCCGAAACGACGTCTAGGCTCAGGTGGACCGGAAGAGATCAAGAATCACGCTTTCTTCCACGGACTCGACTGGGAAAACGTCACAGCTGAACCCGGTCCTTTTGTGCCTCAGGTCACAGATCCAGAGTCGACCGACTACTTTGACTTGCGTGGTGCTAGCCATCAAGACTTTGACGACGAGCCTGCTCACGGCACACGCGAGTTTGCACGTGCGATCGAGGGCAACAAGTTTGTCTCGACTGCAGGTCTGCCACCTTCGAGGATGCGATCACGTCTCGAGAAGGCGCTGCAGCCCGACAGCTCGACGCAGAACGAAGACTTTGGCAACTTTAGCTACAAGAACTTGCCCGTGCTTAAGCAGGCCAACGACGAAGTGATCCGCAAGATGAGGGAGGAGCAGATGCCGGCGCTGACCAAGGCGCTGGAGCAGTCGGCCATCTATACACGCCATCGCAGCTTCTCAGCCAAGGGCAGACCGGCCCAGCGTGTCCACTCACAGACGCTAGCTGGACCTCCTTCGCCTGCACAGAGCGCCTCATCGCAAGGCTCGACGCCATCGCGATCGACTGCGCCCACCTCTCCGTCGGGACTTTTGATTGGCTCAGCACATCGACGTCGGCCTTCGGAATTGCCTCCATCAGCGACTGCTACCTTGTCGGCCACCACGCCCGATGGCGATGTGACCCATGCGGGACGATCATTCCCATCGCCTTCGAGTGTGGCAGCACCGAGTGGCATTGTCGACCGACGCCGACAGCAATTGGTGGATGCTTCGGCTGCTGGCGAGCGTCGCAACTCGATGCCTTCTCGCCTTCGCACCAAGTCGACCAGTCTTGCGGACCGTCCAGCGTTGCCTGCTCAATGGCAATCACAGCCACCTCCGGTGCCTCAGCAGCAGCAGCAGCAGCAGCAGCAAGAGGGTTCGTCGAAGAAACCTTCTCGCTCTGCTTTGAATGCTGCTGGCAGTGCCGTCGCCGAATCACCTACTGCTTCGATCTCGCCGAGCAACGCCTTGACACCTCTACCAGCGACAACCTCGGGCAATCCTGGCGACTCGGACGAGATCGCTTGCTTGATTGCCGAAGATAATCCGATCGCACTGCGCATGCTCGAAACCATCTTGGTCAAGCTCGGATGTCGATGCACGGCAGTACGCAATGGTGCAGAGGCGGTGCGTTTGGCTATGGGCGATATCAAGTTCGGTGTCATGTTCATCGATGTGACACTTCCTATCGTCGGTGGAGAGGATGTGACGCGTATGGTCAAGTCGACGCGCAATGTCAATTCGTCGACGCCCATTGTGGCGTTGGCTTCGTTTGACCGTGGCGAGCCGATCGACGCTGCTGGATCGCTATTCGATGCTGTGCTTGCCAAACCTTTGGAGAAGATGGATGTCTGCGCGACCTTGTCGCAGCTCGGCTTCACACCCACACAGGCCAGCGTCACCACAGAAGCAGCCGGTGGTTCCACCATAATGGCAGAAGGCCCCAACACATCTGGCTCGGCCACGGGCACAACCAGTGTGCAGCCCGACTCCAGACCTTTGTCGAGAAAGTCAACATTGGCACGCAAGACCCCTTCCCAACCAGTCGCTCGAGCCAGCACACCCCCGCTTTCGGGACCTGCAGGCTTGCCTACGTCTAGCTCACCGCATCGCACACCCTACTCTTCCTCGCCGCTTGGCAGTTCGGTGCTAACATCGCGTCACTTTGAAGCACCCACGCAACAGCAACATGCGCAAAACGCACAGCATCACAAGACGACGAGTTCGTCGACACCTCACCCACTCACTCACTCGCAACTCGTAGATCGGGAACGCGACCAAAGAGACCAGGAGACGGCAGAGACACTCAGCAAGGTTGCGGAGAAGTTGTCTTTGTCGTAGCGCCTTTTCTTCAGTTTGTTTAGCTCTGTTATTCGCAACTTTTTCGTTCCTTGCAAAATCGCATTTTGTTCTGTATCATTCAGTTTTGAGGTACTGGGTATGCTGTGAGACGGAGAAGGAGTGCGGAGCTATGAATGTGAGCAACAGGACAACAATCGAGAAGGAAAGGGGAAGAAGATCGTAGGGCTTGACATGTGACGTGACATGAAGTGTCGGAGTGTATCGAGAATGGATTAGGCGAGCGGAAATGCGGGGTTGGGAAGCAAGCGTTGACAACATGACGTCGGGTTGATTTTGATGTCGGATTACGACTCCGCTCTTTCTGAGGTGACTACAGTATCGCTTTCCATCTTTACTGTATCTGTCATTCTTCTTACTGGAACAGTGACCGGCGAACTGGAAAGGAGGGTACGTAACGGGCACCGCAAGCGAAGAGCCGTGAACCCCGTCGGTGATGTGTCGATGCTAAGTTAACGATGATGATGATGATCATGAAGGGGCGTAAGGAAGAGTGAGCTCCGACAAAGGCAGACCACGCGACACCGGTGTCGAGCCATGAAACAAACCGTTCCGTAGCAGTATGACGGACTTTGGACGGTCAAGCCAGCCTTTGCAGCCAAGCTGCGATGTCAATGTCGCTCCCTGTTCCTGAAAATGAAGCGGAAAGGATATGCGTTACTTGCCCGATGCAATCACCAGATCGGCATAAAAATTGCAACACTTCGTCGTGGCGGTGGTACGACATGATTCGTCCATCCTTCACAAAGGGTCTCATCAGGGTCCAACGAACGTTGTCCATGGAAGACGAGGAAATCGACATGAATCAAGGCAATTCTGCTCCGAAGGGGAACTACCGAACAAGGTGTTGAGAAGAAGAAGGTAAGAAGTGCTGAGAAGAACAAGAAAAGGCAACAACGAAAAAAAAAATGTATTGAGAGGCCGACGCCGGAGAAAGCGATCCGACGCGCGCACGCTATCGAGATAATACCGTAGAATCGCACACTGATTGATCCTAAGCTGGGGAAGCGCCTACCATTGGCCCGGCGGCATTAGAGCAAAGATGCGATCTTTGCCACAAGTCAAAAGACCCGTTTCAGCTGACCCGACACTCACACGCTCAACGCTGAACCTGAGTAAAAAAGGGGGGAAATCAGCGAGGCGAAGAGGCCATATTAGCCGACACCGGAGCAACAAAATGCTAAGAATCGGTCAAGCAACATGACACCTTTACCACATCCTTGTTCCTGGTCGAAGGTTTGCGAGCATACGGCAGCTAGTGTGACAATGTACAAGGTTCTGGTTTGTGTCGTTGCATGAATGATTCTGGTCAGAAGAAGGAGCAGTCCTTCCGAAGTCCAAAGGAGTGTCGATGCCATATCCGCGGGACACTGTTCGGAGCCAAAACAGCCAGCAGCAATCTTCCACTGGGCTTGCAACTGTGCTCTGTGAAGGAGAGGCGGCTGCACCACGGTCGAGGCTCCCACTGTCAGTAGCTCATGCATTCTGCTGCTTAACGCATGCACCATGCAGCAAACCGCAAGACCATTCGTTCGCGCAAAAACAAATCACCTTTGATGCACTTTTGTTCATGTTCATGTTCATGTCCATGTCAAGCAAGCTCCTCTCCTTGATGTGGCTATGATAGCATGAATGGACAGGACGGAGGTGGACCCAGCACCGAGCATCTCGCCTATCGTGGAGCAGGGCAGACAGTAGATGGCTTGAGATAGAATGTGAGCGGCACTGGCAGCAAGCACTGTATCTCTAAAATTACGATTCATTTCCTCAGTTGCGCACTTTCAAAAATGAAAGACAAATGCCGCGGAAACACTTCTTTTTGCCTTTTGCCTTTTCATGGCGTTTTCAAGGCGAAAATGCTTGCCGAGCCAACAAGGCCAACGCAGGTAAAAGGGCTTGGCGCATTTCCTCGCGATCCAACAAGCTTTGCGTAACTATCCAAGCCGAGCTTCTCTCGGTCACGTTGCACCATTGCGGAATATTGACAACGGTGACGATACTCAAATCAAAGTAAGCCGAATAGAAGCAAAAGAGAGCCATTTCGGACCGAGGTGACCGTTGCTTTCTGCGATGCGATGACAAGAAGGGATGAAACAGACTCGATCGGGAGAGAGGCGGCGTTACGAGACTTCCGGGCTTCAGATTGCGGAGCGAACGCCTTCTGTGGCCTTGTTTGCTCACCATCATGATGAGCCAAAGAGCACCGGCACGCTATCGAAGCGGAGTTGATCTTGTTCCTTCTTGCGCTGCTCTGGAGAGCCAGCGCTTGGTGCCTGTAGAAAAAGGGGAAAACAGAGAGATCCATGCACATGTTCCGCCCGCCCTCGAACTCGCTTCGCGCCGAGAAACAGGATCTTAGAGGAAGAGGTGTGAAAATCAAGAGAAAAATGACCGCCCAGGCACTACAAAGGTGGGAGGTGGGAGGCGCGTGCTCTCTTTTCGCCCCAAATTGAATTTGAAAAACAAAAGCTACAAGGCACAACCCTCAGATACGGCTGAAACCCGCGTTCCTCCTGCTGTTTAGGCGGTCTTCTTGATCACAACTCCATTTTACTTTTTATTTTGTTGTTGTGCTCTAACTTGGCTCCTCCTCTTCCGCTTTGGACATTTTTTTTTTTTTTGACTTTCTCGGTGCGGTCTGCAAAAGTGCAGTCCGAGTGCAGGCTTGTGCATGTGTATTTGCGTGTGTGTGTGTGTGTTTTTTTTTCTTGAGCTGCGTGGCAAGTGTGCTCTAGAGAGCTAGACCAGACCAGAGCCACACAGATAGGCCGACTTACAGCTAGATAGACACACACCCACGCCCCGCACCCTCAATACGCCGCGCTTTTGGCCTCTCTGCCGCACACACACACACACACACACGCTTCCTCTACCCAAATTGGATCTTGCGCCCTGCTCCGCTATCCCCACCAAAAATTGCTGCTGCTACTCTGCTTAACTGTCTGTAAAGACACTGGCTTGTTCTTGCGCCGCCGCCGCTTAGTCTTGAATTCTTGGCCTTCATGCTTTGCTTCGTCTCATCTTCGATCTGACCTTCTTGCCACCTTCCCTTACCTACATCGCATCGACCTATTCTTCCCTAGTCATCGCCAACATCATCGTCAACAACGCATTCACAGTCCTTGACAACGACGCCCTCAAGGCACGTGACATCAATTTGGCTAGGACCATCATCTCACGACGACGCTTTTGATTGGCACAGCGACACCGCTTCTCGAACTGGACAGGAACACGATAGACTTGCACGCAAAACAAGGACCTTGAATTACGTTCGCGACACGTTTCCCTCCCGACTTTGGACGCTGCGCAATCGTCAAACTCAGTCCACAAAAGTTGACTTGATTAAGGATAAGCTCAACCATTTCCACCCACTTTTTATTGGGCTGAGTGTTGTCATCGGATCTTCCGCACTTGCCTTCTGCTGCTACTGCTAGTTCAAAACGGCTAAACGGCTACTTCCGACACTCGCTTTCTCCTTCCGTTTTGCGATACTCTATCCAATACTTCGTCCGCCCATGTCGGTCAGCAAGTAGAGCTCACCATCCCTCGGTCCTGCGCATCAGCGCCTACCCTCATCTGCCACACTCTCATCTGACTGCCAACATCACTACCAACCCTACCGTTCTCGCTTTGAGCAACGGTACACACACTTATCCCCCAACATGGCTTCGTTATTATCCAGGCGCGCGTCGCACATCCTCCTCGTCCTACTGGGTCTCTTCCTCGCAGGTACTATTGTCGTGCTCACAACCGCCAACGCCTACTTTTCCATCGACTCCTCCGCCTACATCTTGCCAGAAGAGTTGGGAACATGGGACGAGATTCGCTCCGGTGAATCGCCAGATGGGCCTGATGGCTGGGCTGCACGTATCCCCTGGCTCGCAAAGATGACTCATTCCACCTCCAACTCGGCTGTCAACTCATCATTGCATCCCAACATCAACACCATCACCGACATTGTCGCAAAGCCCCAGCCATGGCGAGACAACACGCCCAAACCATGGAACGCCAGCAGTCCACAGGAAAAGATTCCACGCATCATTCACCAGACTTGGAAGGACGAGCATCTTCCACCACGATGGCAGGCCATTCGTGACGAATGTCAAGCCATGCACCCGGATTACGAGTACAAGCTCTGGACCGACGCAGACTCGCGCAAGTTCATTGCAGAGCACTACGATTGGTTCTTGCCCGTCTTTGATGGTTATCCGTATCCCATTCAACGCGCAGATGCCATCCGCTACTTTGTGCTTCATTACTACGGTGGTATCTACATGGATCTCGACATTGGCTGTCTCCGTCGTTTCGACCCGCTTTTGCGATTCGAGGTCATCTTGCCAAAGACCATCCCTGTCGGTGTTTCCAATGACATTGTCATTTCGGCCAAAGGACATCCTTTCATGGATCAGCTTATTCACAATCTCGTCACCTTCAACCATCAGTACCTTTCCAACTACCCGACCGTCATGTTCTCCACGGGTCCCATGTTCGTATCCGCATCGTACGGTTTGTATGTTGACGCTCACGGACCGGCCTTCCCAAGCACACCCAAGCAGCCCGAGGCAGGTTTCAAGGGTGTCAGGGTGTTGCCAAAGAGTCTCTACGGTAAAAATGTCAAGCCCATCGATGCGCCCGATGCCTTTTTCAGCCACTATTATGGATCGAGCTGGCACGCCAACGATGCAGGATTCTTAATCTTCTTGAGGAAGCATGGACGACTTTTGATCTTCTTTGGTGTTTGCGTCGTCATCTACGGTCTCTTCAGGACTTGCTTGCCTTCGCTCTTGTGGCGATTCGGACGCGGAGCTGGATTGGGTCGTGGAGGAAGGAGATCGCAACGAGGGGAAGGACGATGGATCAGCTTGCCCATTGGCTCTGCTTCTTCTCGATCACTTTCGAGAAGACGGTCCAAACGTCGCTCTACCCAGGATGACGAACAGAGCGTACCCTTGAACGACGTTGGCAGACATGACAGCATCGGCAGCACCTCTGCCGCGAACCCAAGTCGACAAAGCGGCATGGCAGCACCACGACCTACGCGTCTCAGCTTGCCGCTCTTCCAGCTGCAAGATCCAGAACCTATGGAGCGCGATAGCGCACCGCAATCCGTTCTCGCCTGGATGGGTCAGACACTTTCCCGCCCTTCTTCTCGTGGCGATGCGATCAGCGAAATGGAAGCCAACGGCACAGGCGATTCACCCAGCAAAAAGAAAGGGGTTCTTTACCTTCCTGCCTACTTTGTTCGTGGAGACGATGGCAGCAGCGCCTCATCCCAACAATTGTCGCCTTCCAGCAGTGCTTCTTCGCAGCAACTCACCCAATCTGTCGCCAACGGCCTATCACCGCTTTCTTTCAGCTCGTTTGGCCCCAACTCAGCAGGTAGCAACCACCCTCTCGGCAGCGCAGGAGCCTCTCTGGGCCAATGGGCCAGCAACTTGATCCCTGCCAATTGGAGAGGCCCTAGCCCAGCACCCAGTCACGGAAGTAGAAGGTCGAGGTTGAGCCATGAAGATGTGGACTTGGAAAGTTTGGGTAGTCAGGATGGAGATCTTGATGATCGCGATGCCACTTTTTACGGTGCAAGAAGAGGAGGTAAGGCGGAACAACAACCATTGATGAGTGGACAGGCTCCACCGCCGTATGAGCAAAACGGTGCCGATGCGGGAGGATATGAGAAACGCGGATAGACATAGGTTAAGTTCTTTATGCTCTCATGACAATCCTATTTCGATTTCATAGTGCTGAGGGATCCGTGTGAACGTAGCCGGTGTTGACAAGTAGACCTCAACTGTCGCCTGCCTCACTTGAACCATCGGCTGGTACCAGAAAACTCGAACCATGCCCGGGTGATCTTGTCACGCCGAAGTCCTTTGCCCTGAATCTCGATCTCCCAATGCGCGAAAGGGCCTGGGAGCGCATATACGCTGTTCTGGTCGTCGATGACCCCAGAAATCGTGACATCGGCTTCCTTGCCATTCGCTCCCTTTGTCCATCGGTATTGGCAACGAACCATGATGCTGTCGTGAAGAAATTCCTGAGCTATACCTGAGGTGGGATCGACAATGGTATCGTCTCCCTGATGTACCAGGCTTACTGTAATTGGGTTGTCCAGTCCAGCTGTGATATCGTCACTCTCGCCACCGTCAACAAAGAAATCAACTCGGTTGATGCGGACATCTGAACGACTTGCAAATGGGTTACCTTCCGACCTTGTTGTCATTGGTGCATCTGAACCATTTGCATCGGGATCGTCGTCCAATGACGTCGTGGGCATGGTCGGTGCAGTTAGTTCCACAACAACCTTGCCACCGCTTGAATCGCTGCAAAGAGTGTCGACCTCTTCCTCTGTCAAGTACCATTGAATTGTTGTCTTGGTGCCATGTTCCGTCTTGTTCCCAAAAGGCTGAGCGCCCTGTCCAAATTTATTGTAGACATCCAGCAAATCACTTTCAAGGCCAAGCACCGCACCTTCGATACTCTCCACCGAGACTGTTGAAAAAGGACCTCCGGTCAAAGTTCCGTGAGTCGCTTCATCCAAGCTCATAAAACGATACGCTCGACGAGCAAAGAACAAAGTGCGAAGCAGTTCGAGCAATCCCTTGTCGTACATTTGCGACATGACTCCACAAATTGTAGCCGCGTTTCTGGGAAAAGCAACTCCCTCCCTTGTTTGATTCTTGGCCAAGACTTGGAAGCTTTGCTGAACCGATTTAACGTCAGCATCGATTTCAAGGATTGTCTTGATGCAAGCATTGTACTGCAGTACTGCTGCATTACGAGCCAGTACGGCGTCAATGTACTCTTGGAATGCCGTATAGATGTGGTCGAGTTCTTGCGAATGGAAGAGATGCTGGTACGAGTCTAGAAGAGCTTTTAGATCGTCACGAGCCACAATGATTTTGGTGCCTCCTACGTCGTCTAGATTGATCCCGTCCATGCCTTGTGTCACGCCTTCTTGAATCGAATTGACATCTCCGCCAAGGGAGCGAACCTTGGTTACCAAATAGTCTTTCTTGATGGCTTGTCCTTGATCGTCTTTCACTTCGGTCATGGCCTTATTGAACAAGGCTGCACCCTGGAGCGCACCCATTGGAAGTTCAGGTGAGAAGGCAAGTTGCGAACCAGCTTCGACAAAATCTTCCACATTGAGATCGCCAAATGTGCTCCTGATTTTGTCGGCCGCGCCATCAATGGCGGTCTTGACACTTGCTTTCAGTTCCTTGAATTTCTTTTGATGCGATGCGATAAGATTGGCAGAGACTCTCATCATTGAAAGTAATCGCGCCCGACTCTTGGTCGACTCTGCCTCGAGATTTTTGCAATTCTGAAGTGCAGTCTGCAAGTCTTGCTTCGAAAAGGCTTGCTTGGCCGCCTGCTCGTTCCATTTGGCGTACGAGGTTGCGATCGACTTGAACATTCTCAAAGAATTTTTCAGAGAGTCGCTCATCGTCTTATACGAGGTTCGTGGAACATAGTTCTGGGCTAATCCATAGTAGTCGTTACCCATGCTGATTGTGTCGAGCCGATTTTGGGACTGCTCGAAAATCTGCTTGAGCGACGAAACAGCTGCACTCTCGTGAGCAGTTGTGGTCGTGCCTTTTTGAGGGGGGGGCAGCGACGAGACCATCATACTTGCCTCTGCCTTGAGGTACGCCTTGTAAAGCCCATCTTCCGGCTTGACGTCCTGAGTGAAAGCAAGTCTCTGGAGGAGACGTTGCAGCAGGTCGATTGCCTTTGCGATAGATTCGGCATCGCCAAGATAATGAAGACCCTCGGCTTTGCGCAAGAGCATCTTGCATTGCAAAGGATGAACACATGGTACCGTCCAGCTTTGCATCATGATTGGGTCCTCGGGTCGAAGTACGAGCAATGATACTGGCTCGTTCTCGCCAGATTTGCCATTTTCGCTTCGTTTGCCATTGTGATCCGAGCCTCCTTGGCCACCTGCACCACCCGCACAGCTCGTGAATTGCCTCAAGGAGGATGCGCAATACTCCCGACCTGAGTCAATGGCGCTCAAGAGATGCGAGCAAATGCGGTCCACTGCTTTCTCGGTGGGTGTGCCCAGAGCGTCTAGCTTGTGCATAAATGGTGCCGAATTGAATTCCCATCCCAGGCTAGAGAAATCGACTGCTTGCGCTTTGACGAGGAAGTCTTTGATCTTTCCAGCCTTTTTGACAAGATCAGGTTCTTGTTGGTCAAGTAGCTGGAGGATTGAATCGCATGTTGCATCTCTGATTGAGATCCAGATGAGGCGGAAGAAGTACCACAGTGTCAGCGGATTGGCGCTACTCCAGAAACTAATGTGAAGGACACTTACAGGAGAGGAAATCCGACGACAAGTGTGACTGTTCCAGCATCGCTTCCATTTCCTCCCTTACCACCTTTGGATCCACTGGTATCGGTTGTTGCTTGTCCATCAGCGCCATCGCCTCCATTTGCTTCGATCCGCAGGTTCTGAATCAGATCGAGACTAACTATTTGTTCAACGGAAACAACAATGTTGCCCGCTCGAAAAGGAGCATTGGCGCCATCCAGAACAGCGCCTGAAACCACAGTTGGCGGATTTGTTGCTGGTGCTGAAGGTGCTGAAGTAGAGACGACACACAGATCCGTTCCATCCGTGGTAAGAGAATGACAGGAGATAGTTACATCTCTTGTCACCTTGAATTTTCCTTCTCCGACTGTGACGTCCTCGGCAAAGATCCACAGATCGGATGCAGACTCGTCTCCAGGCAGCAGAAGCGGTCCCACCACAAGGGGATCATCGCTAACCGAAAGAACGAGTTGGGGACTTGTGACTGGAAGTTGGATTACCTCGGGGTCAGGGATCGAAGCCATTCTTGATCGCGATGCCTTGAGAGGATGACTTGAGCGAGGATTCTTTGGATTCCATTACAATCGCATTCGACGGAATAGCATCCTGTATGTCCCTTTTATCCCAACCAGACGATGTTTGAGGATTGGCGCGTCGACACGTTGCGCCTTCTCGCACACACGATACTGCGGAAAGTGGGTTTCCCTTGATTCCATTTGCTTGAAACATTTCCAGAAGTAGCTTGCGCACTACACATGAACCGATCTGAGCATTTCGTGAGCTCAAAGTACTGAACGCCTTGTCTGACAATTGTACAGACCTAAGCAAGCCGACAGAGTCCGTACATCAGGACTAGAAGCCTCGGTCAAAATGGGAACGCAAATTGACTTTGCATGATCCTTTCTCACGTCGGACTTCCAAGCTTGAGCTTAATCTTCGAATCGCCGCTAATCGCCGCTGTAACTTTCGGCAGCATTTACACAAGCAGGTCACCTCATCATCATTGTGATGTTGAGCAATGGATGCTGTCGTGGGAATGTGGGGCTATGTCGCGGCAGACCGACCGTCTCGCTACTCACTTTGCTCTGCTGTGATCGACCGAACCTCCTACGGCGGGTCGGCAGCCTTGGAGCCAAAAACGTCCACTTTTGCTCTGCCCAAACTACGATCTCACTCTCCCTCCCCCTCCTCCTCTTTGCGTGAGCTCTCGACGAACCACACTTTAGCATCGGAGCGACATTTGCCACCTTGGCGAGGTCATTGCTGTATTGCTACCAGGCTTCTTGCCGTAACTCCTTTTATTGCAGTGATCGCATAAGTGCTCCAGCGTCCCGCCCATGAATTCTTGCCGTAACTCTTGCTAGTGCAATGATCGCATAAGTGCTCCATCGTCCCGCCCATGAATGCTTTCGGCAATGATGCTTGCGTGGGAAGTTCTTCGCTCCGCCCTCGTCTGTTGGGTCAGATGATCCAACTTGGTATATCCGGACACTCTGATTTCGGAGCATGGAGACTTTGTTGAACACAAATGAGTCGATTGACTCGTAGCAACGCCATGCTGAAGTAGGTGCATACGAGACAGAGGATGCGAATCGCACAAGAATGATTATGGAATGGAAAGGACTGATGCTCATCTGGTACGGCCTCATCTGGTACAACGCGTACAGAACAGCAAATCGAGACAGAACAGTCTAGGAGCTTTCAGTGGTGCGTCTTCACGCTGATTCCTAGCAGAGCTGCGTGCACTGCATTGCTTCTATGTGACCGAGGATCGTAGCTTCCAAGCTTTAAAAGGCGGCCGTGAAAGTCTCTTTCTCGCTCCTCTTTGGCTTATCATCTCAGATCAACCTTGTTCTGCCTTCCATTCATCGCTTCTTAATCATATTTGACGCCAGAATCGCCAGCAATCGCCAGCAACAATGCAAGCCAAGCCCGTTGACGAATTTGTCGAGAGTCTCAAGGGCCAATCTCAGACCTCTGGCTGGGATGTCATGGTCACATACGACGAGAAACGTTTGACCGAGCTTCTGGTGCTGCTCTGGAAGGACAAAAACATTTTTGGAAACATCAATATCGACGGTATTGCTGGCTCCGAGACCGTTGTAGAGCACGGAAGACGCACTAAGGCCACTTACAAGATGAACCTTAGGCTCAAGGCAAGCAAGGCAAGACTTGAATTCGACCCAAGCCAAGATGGAAGGGTCATACTTGGCTTTGATATTGAGGGGGACTATCAAAATACATACGACAAAGACAATGAGAAAGGCCCAACCTTCGAGATTCCTGCTGGATGCTACGCACTTGAGTTCAACTCGCCAATCGGCTCTTTCAATGCCTCTGCGCCGGACACAGTTGTTGTAAGTGATGTGCTTGTGGCTTTTCCTACGAGCGAGCAGGCTTACGCACGACATCGAACGCTGACACTTTTATCAATCCAACGATGCACAGTCTTCCGACAAGGTGGTGGTGCTTCAGCAGGATGGCGGTGACCCTGCCAAACATTACATTGTACTCGACTTTGGAATTGCCAGCAACACGACTTGCAAACTCACCTACTCCACCCCAACCGATGACATTATCAAAAAAGCTGGCGACTTGATCGAAGTCGACATGCTCAAGTCGATCGGCGAATCAATCGCAGCCTGGGCATCGGATTCACGCAACATTTCGAAGATAGACCTAGCACTTGCCTCCGTTTCGCCAAAAGTTGAGGATTCCACCGTTGTGCTACAACCAGAGTCATTCAAGTTTACCTCGGCTTCGTATGGAGATGGTCAAGGTTTCCTCTCAATTTACATAAATTGCAAAGACAGTGGCAACGGTCGTGGAGGAGACAGGCCCGCCTTTGCACCGGGCGGATCACAGCAATTGCCCGTACCGCAGGGCTACACGGCTTCCATCATCATCTCCAACCGGCTCTTTATCGACAAGTACCTGATCCCGCAACTCCAAAAAAACGAGAAAGTAACCGCGGTCAGTAACAACGCTGTTACAGATGGAATCTCACTTGATGTCACGTTCGAACAACAGATTGTGAAAAGGGTCGAGCTTGACGATGCTGGCGACGTTGTAGACTGGGTCTCCTTCGGCTCGGCGGACGTCAATTTCAACTTCAATACGCAACCGCTCAAACTCACGATCAAAGACGGTAATTTCTCGGCAGGTTGGGACTATTCCACGAAAATTTACTGGGACGCCTACACGATTGGACTGAAAGCGTTGATCAGTCCGTTCTTGCTGCTGCAGAAGGCTTGGGGCAACGTAGACCTCAAAATCAAGGTCTCTCAGACTCCAAAGTCGATTGCAGCCGATGACAAAAAGTTGATCATATCTGGCAAAGTCACTGCAAGCGAGTTCTCATTGACGACCGCGGCTGAAGATGTCGATGTTGGAGACTACATCAAAGGTGGCAGGGCTGATCTGCCTCAAGGCTTCCGGACAGAAAACCTGAAACTGGAACTTCAAGATCTCGACTTCGAATGTAAGGACCTCAACTTTTTTGCGACGACAAACGTGCTAGCTCCTGGAGAGACCATGATCGATGTAGATCATCTTGGTGGAATCAAGACGCCGTACGACATTGTACTGCTTGGCCATGTCCATACAAGCCATGTGTTGACCAAGGCGTTCGCTTCTCGGCCAAAGAAGCACATGAAGTACATGAAGGCATTCGCTGCTGCCCCAGCTTTGATGCACCTTGCGGTCGACAAGACCGAGGAAGAGCCTTTGGATGCAAAGAGGCGTCAGTATGCAAGTTTCTTGGACAAGGTGGCTGCTTGCCAGCCTGTAGCAGGTGCATTTATGCGAGCTGCAGCCACTGGATCAGAGTCCGAAATCCGCGATGCACTGAAAAAGTACGGTTACAACCTCGATTGGTTGTTGGACGTCTGCGATCTTCCTGTCCTGGCTACATCAGAGACATCTGTCCGAACGAATGACAATGGGCTGATTACCAACAGGTTGCCGACTGCTATGGCAGTCACGGCTGAAGATAGCTCTTCGAGTCCGTCTGGGACCACACCACAAGGTAGCAACGCCGACGGCCATTTCGACATCCGAGAGTATGCTGGCATTTACGCGACAACAGGAGATAGCAACTCGAGCTATCTTAAAGTGGATCCAGCAACACAGCGCATCTCTATTGGCACCAAGGTCGACGATCCTGATCCGAAAAAGCAAATTCGTTGGGCCCAGGCAAATACAAGCATCGCCAATGAGACCGTGACGTGGCCAAATGCTGATGGTAGCCAAACCTCCATCATCTTTTCCAGAGATTACGATGTCAAGACTGGCACAACCTTGCCCGCGACCTTTACAGGTACTTGGGGCAACAACACCTTTCAGGGGCAGCAGATTGTACCCGAGGTTGATAACCCTAGTTGGGTGACGCAGAACAAGGCGCTCATAGCGGCTTTTTTCATCGGTGTAGCGGGCCTTGCCTATGGAATCTTCCCGTCAGTGAGGGCAACCATTAAAGCGATCAAGGACAAGTCCGTCGACGTGGTCAAGGACCAAGCACGTAAGGCTTCCAAATTCTTCACAGGCGCGGCCAAAGTGATGGGGCTGACACCGGAGCGTCTCGATATGGACCATATCGAAATGCAGACACTGCGAACGGTTCGTGGCGAATATGCCGCAGTGTATGGTGATGACTCCCAACGCAGCGGTCTGGATACCCGGGGAGGTCTCCCGGAGGATCAAAAGCTTGACGAAATTGTGGCCAAGTCCGAGCTCAAAATCGTCGAGGAAGCGCATGCGCTCATGGATGCATCCATCCGGTCGTCAATCGCAAATTTGCGGCCTTTCATGACGCCAGATGATGAGAATGAGGCAGTTGACCATTTGTTTGACAAGTATGTCAAGCCTCAGCTTGTCAATTGCATCGATAAGACCAATCTCAAGGAATGCGTCTCGAGCGAATGCAAGGCCTTGTACAGGACCGAAAAAGTCCATGAGATAAGGAAGACAGGCACCACCCTTGCTCAACAGTACAACTTGCTCGATAAAAGGGTCAAGGCGACCGCCAAGCAAATCGCTCAAGAAACCGCAAAGAAGCAGACCGCTCAAACTCAAGCTGACGCCCAACGCGATCCAGCCAGAAAAGCTTACTATCTCTCGGAAGTTCATAAGTATGACGTATCCATCAATCAGTTGAACGATCAGCAGTATCTTCACGATCAGCAGAAGCTGACTTCGGATCATGCTGCTATCCAGCAAAATATCCACGACCAGCGTGAGCAAGATAAAGAGAAAACCAAAGCGGAGCATGAACAAAAGGAGAAGAGAAAGAAGACGTTCAAAGAACCAGGATTCCATGGTCCTTGATCACATTCCCCTTGTAACATTAGATTGATAAAGCACGCTGCTGCTACGGAATCGTAGCGAAACGATGATCAATGACCAACGAAAAATCCTTTCACGCTCTAAAGGTTTGATTGCTTTGGTTTGCCTTTCTGATCGTGTGGGCTGAGAGTGGGAATCCTAACATCATTTGAGAGTGTGGTGCGAGAGCACGACTCGTAAATCCGGCCAAAGTTGATCGCTACAACAGCTAGATTGGAAATTTGGTCATCTTGCGATGGCTTCTGACGCTTCGTTTGAGTCTCGGCCTACACAATATTCGGCACGATAGTGGGAAAAGCGCAAATTGCGAAGCATTCGCGTACGTTTTGTATGAGTGCTTCGCTTCGCTACCCTCCGGGGTCTTGCTCACGATGGCTTTGGTTTGAGGATATTGCATTCATAAAGACAATGTGTGGTCATCAACTTGATCCAGTATCCCCTGTTTGCTGTGCCGAATGTTCAAGCTGTGTCAGATGCTGCATGATTAACTCGTACGTCAGTATGGTCAACGCCGAACTTGGCACGGTTCTGACCAGATTCACTCCCATTCCCTTGTAGAATCCCCTAATACCTTCTTCCGATGCGATGGTTTTGCATGCCTGGATGACGCCTGTATACCTCCCCCTTCCTCCTCCGCCTGCTCCTGCTCCTGCTGCCGGTTTCAATATTGTATTCGCGGGTGTGCGAGGCTGCATCTGCAACCTCGTCCGCAAAACTTCATGCGGATACGTCGTTACACTAGCAATCATCTTGGCGCTTGAACTACACAACAGTATTTCCCCCGCTTGCAACTCCCCCTCCCCTTGTTCGCCCGCTCTATCCCTCGCTAGCGCCTTGAAACTCTCGTACAACGGAAATTGCACCGCCACATGGCTGACGCCGAACAAACTTGGCAGTAATCCTTTGTAGAATCCTCTTAACCCTTCGCTACGAAAGATTTGCAGAAAGGCGTCTCCTGTGTGCTTGTACGGTTTCACCTGTTTGTCTTTGCCACTCTGGAGCATGAAGCGCGTTTTCACGACCCACAACGGCGAGGTACAGACGGTGGATGCTGCACCGGCAGTCATAGCGCTTAGAATGTGGTTCAGGAAATCTTCCTCCCCTGACGGATTCAAGTGAGTCGCAAAAAACGATTTCGAAGTGTCGTAAACCGTAAAGTAAATTGCCCACGTAGGCAAATACCCAAAGATCGTCGGTCCCAACCCTCGGTAGAAGCCACGTAGACCGTCGTCGGTGTATATTTTACGTATCGTCGACGTCAATCCCAAATATTGCGGCGCCTGCGAAGCTGAAGCTGAAGTTGACGCTATTGGCGGTCTCACACCAGCGGAAGTACCGGCAGCGGCGGCGGAAGAAGAAGAAGGCAAAGGTATTGACGGAGAAGGCGTAGCAGGTGGATTCGGTACTCTACGTCTCCCCTCCTGAGCCTGTAATCTCGTCTTCACAACGTCTAAAGGGCACGTTACGACCGAAGAGACGAGGCCCGCGCAGGCACCTGCTATTGCTGAAGAGTGCATCCTTGCGAAGAAACTCACCCCCCGGACCGACGCTAGATGTGTTCTTGCTTGGGGTGCGGCTTCTCCTTTTGACCGTCCTCTTGTGAGTTGCGTCGATTGCAACCGTACAGTGCTGCGATCAGGTGCAAAGGGTCGTCTGTTCGAGAATCGCAGCAGGCTTTTCTGAGGGTACGCAGAGAAGGGTGTACGCTCTTGCTGCTGCTGCTGCTGCTGCCGCTGTGCACTGAGCGACCGAAGCTTCTACTGCCTGCTGTACGCCCGCTGTTACTGCCAGTGGCCCCACCTTCCGCGGCCTCTATTTTGCTCTGGCAACGCTCTACGGGTACCCAGGTGGAGACGCTGTGTTATGCTGCCATCAGCTCGGAGGAATGCCTTCTGCTGCGTTCGTGGTGTAGCCAATTGCCTTATCAGCGAACTGCGTTTGTGATAGCTTTACTTGCGTAGCACGATACGCTTGCTGTTAGTATCCTCGATCCGAGGCTGTGCTTAGAGCAGAGACGCACGTAGCTTTCCGTTCCTCTGGCTTTGTAATTGGCGGCAGTGACCGGCTGGAAGATCTCTATGCCAACTTGCAGGTGTTAGAATTTTGGCCGACGAGATTGGGGGCGGTAAGTAAGATGAGCTGCCGGTACTGTTGGTGTTGCGCAAACGCTCTCGGAAGTTTGATACAGACGGTCCCGTAACGTAGGTCGGGTTTGAGTAGGTATCGCAAAGGTGTTGTTCAACGATAGTGTAGAGTGAAACGGTGGATAAGCAAAACCGAGGTTAGAAGGCGATAACCAAAATCCGATTGCACGGTCTTTGCGTTGGTGGAGGTTTGGCGGTCACACCCTCACACACGCTCACACTTAGTCTCCGGCTCGCATCGGCCCTGCATCAGCCAGCCTTTTTCCTCGTTTCTCCATTCTGACGCACAATCACGCGCGATAAACCTTCGGCTTGCTCACACGGATTTTTTTCAAAAATAAACATGTTACATTTTAGTATCAGGATGGGAATAGATCGGAAAAATAAAGACTACAACGTTGGGTCGAAGCTGTCAAGAACATCAACGTTAGTGCAAGGTAGCACCGACATCTCTCACCACCTTGGCGATGCCCAGCAGCTGTTCGTCCTGCAACCTTTTGCCGACTAGTTGCAAATTTATTGGTTGGCCTTGCCACAGTTGCGGATCGTAGCGGTTCCAAAATTCTTGGTCTAGCCCATGGGGTCCTCCGTAGGGGTTTTCGAGCGTTTGTTTGGGGTCAAGGGCCAGATCGACGTGGCTTACGGGAAAGACGACGCATGGTCTATCCAGCAAATTAAACTGAGTGGTGTAGGAAACCCAATCGTTGCGATCGTGTTGACAGCTAGCCCAGCTGCTAACGGGAGCAATGATCGCGTCTACGCTTCTACCGGTGCCTGTTTGGTCGCGCGTGGCTTCCCAATGATCAAGGTACTGCTTGCGGTAGGTTTGCTTTTCGCGATTCAACTGCCACGATTCGTACGTTGACAAATGAGGTGCTTCCACCGAACCATTGCTGGGATCGGCGGATTCGGCCATGAGGTTGTACATCACTGGCTCACCGCCCGCAGCGCAACTTTGGCGGATGTCCTCGCCTCCGTCAGCCGAGTAAATTCGACCAATGATGTCGTAGGCACGTCTGTGGTCGAGCGGTTGCCAATCGATCACTGTGTGTCCTGCGGAGGTGAGCTTTTCTTTCACCTCTCTGAGGGCACGAGTGATGGGCGGATGCGGGTGGATTAAGCCGTCATCCCATTCGATAGCGAAGCATAACTTTCGCCCTCCTTCTCCTGGCTCGGTGCTCAATTCGTTCAGCGCAAAAGCGTTCTCGTTAAAAGGCATGGCAACACAAGCAGGATCCTTCTCCCACGGCCTACCCGCCAAAACGGCCTTCATGAACGTCACCACCCCTTCCAACGAATGCGTTAACGGCCCGATAACCGACGAGATACTCTCCTGACCCAAAAAACTGTTCGCAGCACCCTCATAAGGGATACGATACATACTCGGCCTCATCCCCCACAACCCATTAAAAGCAGAAGGCACCCTCACACTCCCCCCAATATCCGTTCCCAGTCCTAGCGGGCTACCGTGCATCCCAACCAGCGCTCCCTCCCCACCACTCGACCCTCCGGAGGTAAAGCTACGATTGAATGGAGAAACAGTACGCCCATAGATGTGATTATGCGTTTCGCAGCGCATCAAACTCTGAGGCACATTGGTACGTACATATACCACCGCTCCTTGCTCCAGCAGGATATCTGTGATGACGCTGTTGCGCTCAGCTGGACCGGAACCGATTTGGCCGACGTAGCCCATGGTCATTTCCGTGCCGGCAATATGGAATTGATCCTTCAGCGAAACGGGTAGGCCGTGGAGAAGGCCGATGGGTTTTCCGTGTGTAGCCAGGTAGGCATCGCATTCTTTAGCTCTAGCAAGGGCTAGGTCGGGGAAGAAATCCGTTGCGCAATTCGTAAGTTGGTGGGCTAGGACTGCTCGACGTAGGAAAGCCTCGGTGCAGCGTACGGAAGATAGCTTCCCAGTGGATAGTAGCTCGAGAAGCTGGGAGAGAGGGGTGGTGGTGATGGCGTTGTCTTCGGGGGAAAGAACACGCGAAGGAACGGCAAGGACGTTGTCGGTCGGGTAGATGGTTGTCGGCTTCGGTTTGTGCGGTTGCGATTTGGAGAAGGGTAAGGGCAGAGATTCGGTAGGGAGAGCAGGGACGGGTGGCGAGAGCGACGTGAGATCGGTGAGGAGGGAAGGGGGGATCGATGCATCGCGGGCTTGACGGTGAGCGGTCGATTTGGCGATATAGTCTGTCATTTTGACCACGTCTTGCAATCAATGGTAGCGTCGGACACAGCAGCGATGATGAAGGATGGGAGTTTGGGCTGTTGCTGAAAGGAAGATGAAGGGGCGAAAGGAACGAAGGGTACGAGTTGCTACGGCTATATACGCGATCACCCCAGATTGGCATGCGATAAGAAAGCGCTGGCTGCCTCCTGCCCACAGCATTGTTGTGTTAATCGACCAGCGGAGCAAGAGTGCGGGGAGGCTGTTGCCTGCAACTGTCAGGAACTGTGCCTCCACTATTCTCGAATATCTGTGCGTCTTCTGACACCTTCCTATCTCCCCTCGCTTAACAGAGCGGTTGTCTACAATGTCACGAGGACTCCCACCTTTCTCGTGTTACGGCATTCGAAGCCATCATTCTTGCTCGCTTGCATTCGGCCTCATTTCACCATTCAGCAAGCATTCGCTTCCATAGTATTCGCTCTCGTTTCCCCGCACTACCCTGACTCGAGCTGATCAAGCATTCAGCAACCCGAATGTTCCAAAGTAAGACTCTGGATACAACTGAGTCCTTGAAAGGAGTACGATAGTTACGAGGGACCGTGCGTATCGTGACAGGCGTACAGATTTCGCGCGGGCATTTTTTAGATTGCCGCAACTTTGGGCCGAGTTAGCCGCGCGACACTCGGATCGGATTTTTTTTTTTTAGATGCTCTGCTTATCTCTCTTCCCTCTCATTCTTTCTCTCTCGCTCGATGGCTCGCTCGACCGAGCTGCCGCCTCAATTGCTCCCACTCGTTGCCCCTTGAGCTCGCCCCGAGGCACAAAATGATGACAATTGACTCACCTATCCACTCTCTGCGAATGTCAAAGTGGATGGCTGATGTTATACATTTTATCGTTCTGTTCGCTTGCGCTGACATTGTTGTAGTGATTCTAACAACATCGCTGGACGTTGGAATAGCAGTGTGCCTACGATGTGAAACTGCGTCTACGAAAGCAGGCACGCGAAAATCATGGGAGAAGGGCCTCGATGAATCAGCTTAGCAGCTCGAACGCACCGAAATTGTCCCTTCCCGAAGGCTGGTATTCCGTTTTGGGTGAATGAAAAAGACTCGCGGCCGTAGCAACTACGCCACCATCCTCTCCCCACAACACACGGGTCCAAGGCCCGCTCAGTAAACGAAAGGAATGAAAGCGTACCTAACGATAGAGCAGTACTTTTCCCAATCCTTGCCATACTTCTTGCTACACCTCTCGAAATCCCTTCCGCACCTATGCGTCAATACGGCCAAGAAGAACAACGAGTAGTAGTAAGGAATGACACTACGGTGACCGGCAATGGCGCCCCAGAGGAAGGACTGGATCCAATCGGCAGTGTAGTTGGGCTTGCGGAGGAACTGCCACCATCCATCGATGAGGAGTGCGTTGCCGTGCGCCGTCTGCAAGTATCTTGGATCCTTAAGCGTGGACCAGGGCCATTGAGGGAATGTCCAACGGTACTTGAAGGTTCCCTGAAGCTGCATTCGGAAGCGCGACTTTTGTGCCATCGACGAATCGAACACGTAGTGAACGAAGAGGAGCAGCGAGAACATGAACACGTAGGTAGGCGTGCTGAACTTGTAGTAGCTCGGCGGGTGGGCGGCCATGTAAACGATCGAGTAGCAGTAGGTGAAAGGTACACCGGCAAAGTTCCAGAAAATGACCATAAAGCCCCACTTTTCGTGGAACATGTCCCAGGTTTGAGGAATGCACTCCTCGCCCTTACCGCAAGCGTTGATGTAAAGACCGGTAGCAAGGACCATGAAGGCCATGTTGGGAGTGACGTAGCCATAAACCTCGTACTGCTTGCAAGCACCACTGACGCTGATCAAGAAGAGCAAAACCCACGGAATGCGCACTTCGGCCCACATCTTGAGATCCACACTGCCGATACGAGGGTTGAGAGCAGCGCCCATGAAAAAGTCGTAAGCAAAGTTGCCAGACATGCGGTGGGTGGTGTTGGTGAAAACGGCGTGGTAGTAGGTAGCGGCGGAAACGGCGTATCCTGCGATCATGCTTACGGTCATGTATTCGCCAAAGTGCTCGATGATAGTGGTCAAGCGGTAGAGGCCGGTGGTGTGGAGAACGGCGCAGGTGACGAGGGTAGCGTAGAAGGAGGAAAGCGCATTGCACTTGTACATCAAGGTCTTGTAACCGAGCGAGGGGACGGGAAGACCTTCCTGCATGTAGCCGGGCATGACGACGGCGAGGAAGAACTGAAAGACCATCAATCCTCCGTATCCGGCGAAAGCGCGCTTGGTCGGGTAGGCATCGTCGCGAACGTGGGCCCCCATTCGTTGCAAGAAAGGCCAGATATCGTCGACCGAGTTAGGAATGACCAGCTTGCCGTCGTAGAACCAGAGACAGATCCAGAGATAGTACATGAGCAGAGGGAAGAGCGTCATCATGGCAGTGACACCCCAAGGACCACCAAACTCCCAGTCCGAGTGCTCGTCGAGCTTCTTATCGGTTTCGCGACCCTGTTCGGAGATGACGATACCGGGGGAGTACTTGACGAGCGTCTGCTGTTTACCTCCACCCATGATCTGATCATCGTTGAGATCGACGTTGAGGTATGAGTGCTTGGGAACGTAGTTCTTCTTTGCGTCGTGATCCTTTTCATCCTCGACGGCAGCACGCTTTTGAGCGGCGGTAGGCGCTTTAGCTTTGCCATTGGGCGTAGAAGCCGCTTTGGCAGCAGCGCTGCGGGTGCGAAGACCAGCAGAGTCGGCCATGGTGGTTGACAGAGCAAAAGGTCGGGCGAGACCAAGTCAGTGATGATGGGGTTAAGGGAAGCAGGAAAAGAATGAGTGACGCCAGGTTGCGGAAAACAATCTTTGCCTGTGACGCATACCAGAAGAAGCGCAGCAGAAAGAAAGAGAGAAAAAAAAATAGCAACAGCAACACGCACAAGAAAAGAAAGCCGTGCAGTGCAGATCTGCCCAGTCCCCCTCGCTCTGCAACTGCTGTTTTTTGGCAAAGGCTGCTGCCACAACACAAGAGAAACGCGCGGGGCAAGGAAGCAGCAGCGAACCAACGCGGAGCAAAGGCTCTCAGACAGTCTCAAACACACTCAAGCGCGCTTCCCCTTGCATTCGGACGCGTTAACGTTAGTATCGCCGAGTTCTTCCTCTTTTTCCAAGCTCGAAGCTCGAAGCTCGAAAAGGTGTCGAGTGTTCGCCAATCAACTTTGGCGTGAATCTCAAGAGAGTCTGTATGAAAATCAGCAAAGCTATGCATGCATGCATGCGAAGAGAGTCGTATCGCAAAAAGTGACCTGATTCCTGAGCCCGAGGTTTGCTTCCCATCTGCTCGTCGTCAATTTTTCATTTGCTCTGCTCTGTTGAACGCTGTGCGGAATATGAACAACATACGAACAGCGATTGCCAAGGTGGAAAAGCCTGCTTCTCTTAGGCGGACATCTTGCAGTTCGGCTACTGCCTCCGACGCTTCTCGGTGGGACTGGTCCATTTGCTGCATCTCGACGATCTATCAGAACATCTTGCTGTACTTCAGAAAAATTTGGACGCTTTGACCCTTTGCACCCTTGCACCCGGATGACGAGCAAGTCGAGCGATTGTCAGCATGGCACGAAAGCGGAATTCTCCGATAGCAAACGAGGTCCAAGCGTCCAAGACAAGTGCCGACACGACAGGCGCTCTCTGACAAGATATGAAGTGGTCGTCATCCTTGGCCGAGATGAAGACACTTCACGGTTGACCGCACAACAAACAAAAGAACACCCGGCATCTATTGTATGATGAAGTGCGTGTACCCCACAAACGGACAGGAATGAAGCGCGGGCTTTGCGGCAACATAATGACGCCGGTTCCATATCATCTGTGTGAGGTGTAAAGATGAAAGTCATGTTGATCGGAATCGCTCGCTGACGATAAAGACATGTGCCGATCCTCACCTTCAATCTGACACGCTTAGTCGCCGAAATGAGCCTTTCCCTCTCTATCATCCCCCTCTTTAGTCTGCCTTCCAAATGTGGGCAATTGGCTTGGCACCTCGTCATCCTCTCCTGCATTGTCCCCACCACAACTAGACAAGGTCATTGATCAGGATGCGAATTGTCAAAGCCAAGCTTTTCTTAGCCGTGGAATGCCAAGGCTTCCAAGCCTCAAGCCTTGCCTCCCTCTGCCACAAATGCTCCTTTCCTTGAATCTCGCGCGTAAAGCTGTGAATGGCTTTGTCGGCATGGACGGCAAAGCATTCACAAATCCGCTTTTCGCTCGAGACACGCGTGATACCTCCACTCTGGGCCCAGCTTCAAAAGCGCGCCAAGTCACAGGTGACTGTGTTATTGCCGGCAGAAGACTTACACGCGTGCACCGAGGAAGCGCACTTTAGGATTGTTGTTTCGGGACCCTGATTCCGATTTTTCTGGAAAGAGAGCGTCTTACCAGCACAGCGTAAGCAGTGCAGCAGTCACCGGCACCCAAGAAAAGCGATTATGGCAGGGATCGGCATCAACCGACCATGCTCTTTTGTACCCACAGACATGCACTAGATTATCAATCGCTCTGAAAGGTTGCACATTCTCAAGCCCACCTGACGTTGCTACTTGCAATGAGGCAGTGCCGAAAGGATTGAACTGCAAAGGAGCATCAAAGGCGCGGGAGAGGGAATCAGTCACGACACCCTTTCTTGCCTTTCTAAGCAGCCCCTTCCATACTCCGCTCCTTACCCTTGCTTCTCCGGTGACTGCCTTGCCGCCGGACAAAGGCTGCGCTTTGCAGGTGATTGTCTTCCCTGCCTCTCTCCTCCATCTTGATATTCGACGACAAGCAACTTCGGACGCTCTACAACACGGTCCATCGTATCAAAGCAGCACAGACCGACCCACGTACATCTGCCCTGCTTGCCAAGCAAAAGGTACACAAAAGAGTACCTTGCATTACATCCCTCGAGCCTCGTCAATTATCTCTTGACCTTTCGATCTATTCTTCTCGGTGCGGCCCCAAGCATTACACACGCTTGCCCTTTGCACGCCTGCTCATTCGTCAAGGTAGCTTCTCTCGTCTGTTGACCACATCCAACACCACTGCCATCGTCTCATCGACCATCCCTCTACGACACGCGTCACGAATCTCTGCCTCTACCCCTTTCGCCTTTACACTCGACACCTTCAGTTCCCCCTGTCACACGTCCTCGAATCTCTGCACCGATGGCAGCTGCCGCAGTAGGCCTTCTAGTGGTGCTATCCGTGAAGTCCTTCGAAGCCTCTTCGCGTTTCTTCCACAAACGCAAGTCGCTCAAACACGGCTACTCTTCTCTTCGAACCGATGCGCTTGGTCGACCGATCAGTGAAGATGGCAAACGTCTATCCCGAAACGAAGCCAAAGCGCTCGTAGAGCATCATAAGGAGATTGAACGCATTCGAACCGCCGAGCGCGAATGGAGGGCCAAAGGGGAACGTTTACCGGCTTATGGCGAGACGGATAATGAGGCCATTATTCAGTCGCTTCGTCGGCCAAGCACGGCTCCGAATAGTGAGAGAAGCAGTAGAAGCTCAACTACAGACGTCGTACCTCGTGTGACGCGAACGAGGACGAGAGCTGCCAGTGCCGCTTCGACGACTCTCCTCGACTCGGTAGGCGTGAGAGAACAGAGAGATGCTCGTCGAACAGAAGGCAACTTGGCCGCATCAACGTATCAATCAGCAACAGGTGGAGCATTGGACGGCGGCGCAGCGTTCTCAATACGTAGACGAACTCAAACCTTGGTCTTACCAAGTATACCGGCCAATATTGAATCGCCAGGTAACGAAATCGAGGACATCTTCCAACACGATGGAATGGATTGGAGAAGGGCGACATGGGAATCTCCTCCGCTGTACGATCAACGTGAGATCATCTCCACCTAAGTTCTTCCCAATTCCCTCTCTCCCTCTCTCTCTCTCCTATTGTCGTCGTTGTTGGATGCATCTTTTATCATTGTTCACCTTGTATCTTGTTGCGGATTCGCATTATCGTCTTTACCTTTTTCGTTTGCATTTTGTACTTTCTTGTCCTTTATTTCGTCAGCTTTGCAGAGTAATGTCTTTTCACGTTTTTCATGTCTCATACCAACGTTTGTCTTCAGTATTGGGTGAACAAGATATGCAATGATCTCAAGTGGGAGGTCTCTCAATGTGTATATCCTGAATCGTGGAGCCTCAGTGGCGCGAACAACTTGTCTCGATCTCGTGCTCGTTCATGCTTTAAGAAGGACAAGACCTGTGACAGTTAAGGATCACGTTAGGCGCACGGCAAGTTCGAGTCCTGACGGTCGGTGCCACACTGAGCCTCTTCTTCCACCGTTGGATCATTGTGTCAAGTGAAAAAACATCCTTCAGTGAACAAGGATCTGACAGATGTCGGACGTTTCCGCGACTTGTCCACTGCTGGCTACGACCCATCCTTGCTTCAGAACGTACTTGTGCCTCGTGTAAGCCTTCCAAAGCAACTGTCGACTGAAGACCTCCTGCGTACGGTGATCCTGTGCAATCCACTGTCGAATCGCGTACGATACGCAATAACACAGCCGATTGCAAAGCGATGGTGAAGATCTCGGAAAGGGAAAAATGCATTGAAACATAATTTTTGGTGTGTGTGTGTGTGTGTGTATGATGAAGAGATCGCCCTGCCGAAAAGTCCTTTTTCAGTAGTAACGAACTCGTTGGCGGACCGACGGTGGTGGTGTTGTTACAATGCCATCAGAAGAAACATTCTGAACGGCGATCGAATGCAGGAAAAAAAGGTTTGTGTCGAGAAAGACTACGCTTATGCCTCGGCACGAGCAGCCTTAAGAGCCTTCTCGGTACCGTGCTTGGCGTAACGCTGGTTACGGACAAACTTGGGGTCAACGCCACGGAGCGAAGGGTACTTGTTGGTCTTGGGCTTCTTGATACCGTTACGGTGAGCCTTGCGCACCTGGTTGTGCTGCGAAGAGTTCTTTGACTTGGCCCTGCAGAGGTGGAAGTCAAGAATGGCGGAGAGAGCAGGGTGGTTGTTGATGCGAGGAATGGCGACAGAGTTGGTGTGAAGATGCGCGCGAAGTTGATAGGGGTGGACGGGTTGGAGAGGCGATCAAGTGCAATTTGTTGGATGGCGAGAGGTATATAGTAAGAGGGTCGGAATAGATGATTTGGTGGAGTCGGTGATGGGAGTAAGGACAACGACGATAGACGGGTCAGTGTTCTGCTACATCATATTTCCTCTTGGGATAGTAGAATCGTCCAGCATTCCGATATGGTCCACCGTCATCCCAGCATCCGTAACAATCTTCTCCATTTGCCCTCAATCAACGTCATCTACGTCCACCTCGAACTGTCTGCTGTATTGTGACTCTTCCCTATACCACGCTGGACGATGATGCTGCTGTTGGATGCTGCTGGAAAACACTTACATCTTGACGAATTATACGTGGGGTTGGGTGAAATACGAAGACTTGGTAGTCATGAGGGCGGATCTGTGATAGCGTCGACGTTCTTGAGCCCAGCTTGGCTCTCTGCTCTCTCTGCTTTCCCTCTCAGTGGGTTGCTTGCTTCCACTCTGCGTTGGGCATTTGAATTCATTCACACCAATTTTTTGAAACTGCCCAGCGCAGTCTTTTGGAATTTAGGTCGAAATGAGCGAGTGTGTGAGCGCGCCCGCTTGAGTGTGTCTGGGCCGAATCGAAGCTGGAGGTGCTGCGGCAATGTCAGTTGTCGTGTATGGACGCGTGTAAGGATTAGATAATACGCTCGGATCCGTCTTCTTTTTTCGTCTCTCTGCGCTTGTGTGATTTAAAGAACGAACAACATCCCACCATGGCCAAAAAAAAGCGGATGCTGTCATGATGCATCACTTGACCGGCCGCAAATCTCATCTTCTTTCCACCCCGCATTTGCGACCGAATCTAGACAGAGCGAGATTTGACCATGCCTCGCTAACAGCTGCACCTCTTTGACTTGGCCGATATACGAGCTGCTTTGCACCTTTCCTTTGCATCTGTCGAAATTTGTTTTGCCCACAGCTTGTGTCCTAGACGATGCTGCCGAAGCTCAAGCAGCATCGGTGAATTGACTCGCCGACTACAGAGGTTGCCGGTCGATACCCTATGAACAAAGAGGAATGCAGATCCTAGGGTGTATAACCATTTCGGGCAATTCTGTCGGTCCTCAATTCTCCGCACTGTCTCTCCCTCCCCACTTTACCCCACGCATGAACGTTCTCGAGCTCCTTCGCCACCCGTTCTGTGCAGCACAAGGCCTTAAACCCAATCTAGCCGCAGGAAAGACCACTCTGAACGCCGACCTCGGTCTCCCATTATCTTTAGAGCTTCGAGCAAAGACCGAGACGACCATTTTCCACAACCGAAAGCGCTCTCTCGGTCCGATTCGGGCCCCTTCTCTTTCGCGCTACTGCCAGGCTAGTGGCGACCATCGACACTTCGACCCCTACATCATATAAAGACCCTCTGCTCAAGGCTGAATTGCATTCCATTTCTCCCCTTGTCAGCTTCCAGAAGAGAACATCATACTGCGCAAAACTCAGCAACAATGAAGCTCTCCTCCCTCGTCCCTATCACTACCCTCGCCCTCTCTTTGGCGGCCTATGCCGACGCTGCCTCGCTTCAGCAAACCGCTTTCCTCCCCTCCAACCCCCTCGCCAACCGTAACGCTGACGGTAGAGCGACAGAAGACGCCTACGGAGACCCCACATACGATTACCCTACTCCCAACCCAAACCTTCCTCTCGATTGTCTTCCCGATGCGCGCCCAGCTGTTTCCAAACGACGCTTTCGATCGCGTCTCGTCGAAGCGGAAATCGACCGTATCACGGCCAAGATCGCTGACCCTGCCCTAAAGCGTATCTTCACCAACGCCTACCCGAACACTCTTGACACGACGGTGGGTTGGACAGACCTCAAGCTCAACAATCCTGACTCTAGCACTGCTTTCCCAAGAGCATTTATCATTACGGGCGATATTTTGGCCGCTTGGTTGCGCGATTCCAGTAACCAGATCTTCACCTACCTACCCCTACTCCAATCCCCACCGGAAGGCTTTGGTGTGGGAGAGGACGATAAAGATTGGCTTAAACTCTATCGTCTTGCTTTAGGGTTGCTCTATCAGCAATCGCAACAGGTGTTGACGTACCCGCTGGCTAACTCCTTCGGTCCGCCGAAAAGCGCTACGATTACGAACAAGAAGAATCCGGCGGTTGGGAACGGCGAGGACGCAGATTGGGTCCAACCACCCGTACCTGGCTCCAAGGCGCACTACTTGCCTTCACCGCCGAACAACTATACCGACGTAGAAGGGAATGATGGGGTGTACCTGTGGGAGACGAAATGGGAAGTGGATTCGTTAGCTGCGCATTTGAGGTTGCCTTCGTTGATTGCGGAGTATTCGAATCGGACGGATTTCTTAAACAACACGCTGTGGCAACGGGGGGTTAGGATGGCAGTCGACGCTTTACGTTCGCAACAGCGTGGATCGAGGGAGGAACACGAGGCGTACGAGGTGTCGAACTCCACCACGTTACTCCCAGCGAACCTTACGACGAGGGATAGCGAGTGGGCGCAGAGGTTTGGAACGCTTCAAGGCGGAGTATATCGGTTCGAACGATTGGACAGATCGGCAACAGAAACGAAAGCGGATAAAGGATGGGGTGAGCCTGCTCGCTTCACCGGCCTTGTCAAGTCGGGTTTCCGACCTAGTGACGACGCTACTACATTCCCACACCTGATTCCGGCGAACGCACAGCTCGCTGTAGCGTTCGAAAAACTCGCCCCTCTCCTCCAGCAAGTCGAATGCATGCGAGATGTCGCTACCAACATCGCTTCCTTCGCTGCTGAAATCAGGGAGGCCATTACAGAGCACGCAATCTTGCCCAACAAACTCGCCGAGAATGGATCCTCCATCTTTGCCTACGAAACCGACGGTTACGGATCCTCCTACTTTATGGATGACGCTAACGTCCCTTCCCTCCTCTCCCTCCCCTACCTCGGCTTTCTCAATGCTTCCGATGCCGTCTACCAACGCACACGATCCTTCATCCTCAACCCCTCCACCTCCAAATGGTACTTCTCAGGTCCCCAATTTAGCGGCATTGGAGGCCCCCACGTAGGCTCTGGTTACGCTTGGCCTATGAGCAGAATCATGCAAATCCTCACCACCACAAACCCCTCCGAACAGTTGGAGGCTTTAAGTCTGCTTAGGAATACAACAGCGGGAACAGGGCTAATTCACGAAAGTATCAACGTGAGAAACGCAACCGATTTCACAAGAGACTGGTTCGGTTGGGCAAACGGTTTGTTCGGCGAAGCCGTAAGGCATGTCGAACAGACCAATCCGGAGGTTTTGCAACACACTTATTAGCAAAGGTTCATTCACAAACACAAGAGGTATCGATGGTGTAAGATGATGAAATGTATTGTTTCGAAAGAGGTGAAAAGCGAGTGCGTGTGCGCGTACGATAAAGAGGGAGAGAAAACGTGAAAGACTGAGACCTACTGATGCTGCTGCTGCTGTTGTGGCGATGTTTGCTCCACGTTGTTGCTGCCCTCGTTAGGCGATAGTAAGAATTCCACCAACCGATCCTTTCCTTTAAGCTTCATCAGCTCCCGAATGGCTCTCAACTGTTCGATCTCCTTGCGCTCTTCTCTGTACTGCTCTGCCAGATGGTACGCTGTCCTTATGGCCGCCTGAGCTTCGCTGAGCTGCTCTTCCTGGCTCTCCTTCGCGTCGCCTTTCCTCGTCGAAGCGGGTCGCACCTCGATAGGTACCGACACCACAGGCGTACGGGCTGCAATGGTAGGGAAAGCGTTAGGAGCCGGAGAAGCCGTAACGAGAGGCGACGAAGCGCGAGCCTTTTTGTTAGGAGTAGATGCAGGTGAGCCGTGAATGGCAGATTCTGCGGCAACCGCAGCTTTGCGTTTCGACAGACGAACAGGTTCGCCACCTGTGACGCCGGAAGCTGCCTGCATGGCGATGCGCTTGATGAGCTCTTCTTCCGAAAGAGGGGCGGGTGCGACGGGAGCTGCGGGAACGGTATTCTCCGGCTCTGCAGCTGATGCCGCCGGCGGGGGAACAGCACTTGCTGGTGCTGAAGCATGGCCTTCGCTCGAAGACGACAAACTCGACAGCGGCGACTCCAGTCCAGAGCTGTTTGCGCCTGTGCTTTCCGGCAGTTCTAGCGATGTGCGCAGGCTGGACTCGGGCACATCGTCGTTCGTCAGATCGATTCCCAGTGCTGTCTCTACGAGTTGCCTCGTCCTGGATGGCCGAACTAGGCTTGCACCCTCTGTCTCTGCCAACTTGTCCCCGGCTAGCCTGGCGGCAGCGATGTCAGCCAGCGAATCGAGTCCTGACCTTGGATATTCTCGCTTGCCAAAAGGTCGGTATCGTGTCATTACCCCCTCCTCTGCTCCATCCTCGGCTACGACCACTCGTACCGGTGCCCTGTGTGCAATCTCCTCCGCAGCGACATAGAACACGCTGCCAATCTTTGCCGACTCATCCGCCCTCAGCTTACTCCAAAAGTCGGTTCGAATCACCTTCTCGGGGAAACGGTAGCGAATCTTGGACGTCAGCTTAGATCCTCCAGACGTTAGTGCAGGCGAGTCAATGACACCTGGCACCAAAAGTGCATCCTTGACACCGGACTGAAGATTGCCAGTGACACCGTTGGCGCCCATGAGCTCTTCCATAGGATCAGGGATGATGTCGATATCGCCATTGTTGAGAACGCGTGTACGGAAATGTTTGCCAGGGCCTATCGTCTTTGCTGATGGCAAGGGCAGATCGAGCGTCTTGGGTACAGCCGCGCCAATACGGGCGATGCGACGACGGTCGTTGACGTGGTCACTGTGTGCCGGGCACATCCATTTGCGCAAGTTGCTCGGCATACCCAGCATCGGTGGATCGACGCAGTCAATGTGCCAATGAAGGTTGCAAAAGTCGCAGCCGATAATCTTACGCCATCCTGTGCCTTCTCTGATGGTATGGTCCGCTGGCAGTGCTGCGGCGACGTTGCCGTTGGAGCGCGGTGGAGCGCTGGATGCTTCGCCAGAGGATCCGGAAGGCAGGGCTGTACCACCGCAGCAATAGCAGAGCACAGCATCGCCATTCTTGTCTTTGAGACGGTACGGATCGCGTGCTTCGATGATACCATGCTTGTTCGGCTTGATCTGACGTAAACTAGCTCCATTGACATAGTCGCCGTCATTCGCTGTCACTACATCCTTGAAGTAGGTTCGTAGGTCTTGGGGCAATTGGAAGCTCTTGGGATTCTGCTGTGACAGCACTGGCAAGAGGAAGCCAAATGGTCCGAGTCCTTTCGGTTTCACTGCTGCTTTTGGTTTGCGCTCGGCCACGCAGACGTTGCAGAACCACATCTCGTCCATGTTGATTTCGGCACTTGCGTCCCTGAGCCCGGCTTTTCCTTTCCCTTTCGAGACTGCATTCGCCTTGGGAGGTCCCAACACCTCGGCAGCGTTAGAGGGTGGCATCTCGTCGATGTCCAGGGGTGGATTCATGCAGAAAAAGTGGAAGCTACGCGGACATCCGTCGCAGCAGACGAAGCGGCCGTGACCACCACACGTCTCGCAAAAGTCATTGTTGGCACTCCCCTTGTCCTCGAGTCTCGGCGTGAGATTGGTGTCATTCGAGGTGGAGCTTGGTCCAGGAGGTACAATTGCACCTGCGATCCCGGGAATGACACGAAGACGGCCTTCGGCTGTGTGCATCATGCCAGGTGGCGGCTCCACTAGCGAAGGCGGAACGATCGTGCGAGCTGCGTTGGTCTTCTTGGCAGAAGTTGGCGGTGGAGTACTGGTCGCTGCAGCAGCACCACCAGTACTGCTAACGGAAGGAGATCGACGAGTACGTGCCTCTTCCTGCAATTGCATTTCGCGATGCTTCTTGAGACCCAGCGGGTCCGCATAAGCGCTGGTGATGGACTGTGATGCTTGCAACGAAGCTCCTCGATTCGAAGGGGTGCGACGCCCAGCGACAGATGGAGAAGCATCGATCAATTCTGCGATGCTTGTTGTTGGCGTCGACAGGACAGAAGTCTGTTGAGTCGGCTTGATCGGCGTAGCAGCTACCGGATTCGAGCTGGAGGGCTGTGAAGGCAAAGTTGCCGCTGCCTCTGTCGTGGTGACGTCGCCGCTGCTTACCGGTACCAACGGGCCTTCAGGGCTTGTTTCGCGAGTAGCTGTCGCCGTGGCGACAGAGTCTGCGTCGGTCAAGCTGTCCGCTAAGAGCGGGTCAACGACGTTGCTTTCGACAGCCGGCTCAGGAGCTGAGGGCAGAGCGTCGCCATTGGACGATGTTATCGACGCATCGCTTGATGTGGGTTTGCTAGCGTAGCGAAATCATTTCCAGCGAGAGAGGGACAAAAGCGGTGAAACACCAGCGTAAGGGCCAAATGAAGTTGAGCGGGAGCGGGAGAGGGGAAGCGATACAGAAGCAGAGGCATAAGCTGAGTGTCAGTGAAAAGTCGCTGTGGACAAAGCAAAGAAACAGGATTCGCGGAGGCTGAGTTGATCGGACAGCTCGGCTGCAAAAAGCCCTTGCGAAAATCTGCAACTTTGGCCGGATTTGAATGATGTCTGTGCACAAATCGCAGCCGCGCTCTCGCGTTGACGCTTTCGAGCTGGCGATTCAATTTTCGCGCTTTTTTCTTCGTCGCTCCTCCTCGTTGCATGAGGCAGCTTCATTCGGCGAGCGCAGCTGCGCAAGGCTAAGGCAATACCCCCGAACGAGCTGCTTTTCCTGTGGCATCGCCTCCGACTGCGTCCTTTGTGATCCAATGAAGTCCAACTCGAGCTGCTGCCATCTGCGATACAGCCCACTTGAACGTTCCCTTTTGTGTATGCACCGATTCTCGTCCCCGCAGAGGCAAGTCGCCCACTCAATCTCGTGTGCCGTCCTGTTGTCCTGAATGGCCTAGGGAGCGCGGCAGATTAAACGGCCGCAAATCGTTCAAGGAAATGCAAGCGATTGCAGGGAACTTTACTTACCTTTGCTGTGATTGCGATGGCTGTACGTCAGTCGTGCTGTTGACCTGTTCCGTTGTTGGAGCTTTCTTGATGGTCTGAAAGAGAGCATACGGCATCTTGCCGTTCAAATTCCTGGGAGCCTCAAAGTCGGCGGGCGCTTGAACTGGTGCTGTTTTGCGGTGCGTTCCGTTGGCTGAAGTGTTTGGCCCTCTTCGCTTCGGAGCAGGAGCATGTACGACGTGGTCTGTAATCACAGGGTTGAGAGGCGGATATGCCGGGTCTGCAGGGAGACTTGGTGGAGGACCCATAACCTCTGTCCGCAATGCCTCTTCCCCTGTCGATGCTGCGCGTGGTGTGGGAGCGGACAGCAGGGCCGCAATGGGTCCTTTCGGTGTTGATGCAGTAGGTGCAGATGTGTCATTAGAGACAGAGGATGGGGATGCGTTGGCTTGTTCAAGTGCACCGTTGCTTTCTACGCCGACGAGTCCACCCGCCAAAGGCGCAGCAGTGGAAGCAACAGCAGCTGTTGCAGAATCGACCCGAGCATCGGTCGGTGGCAATGCTTCTGTTTCGGGCTCGGTCTTCACTGTTGGTAGCGCCTGCTGTGCTACTCCCTGCGGAGTTGCAGACGGTAATGGAGAATGTGATGCGGCTACATTGTTGATCGACGCCTCTTTGGCCGGGGATGTGGTTGGCGACGACATGTTCCGCTGAGCCTCACGAAGGGCTGCGGTGCGTCCTTTGATGGCAAGCTCGAGCCAATTGGACGGAAGAGACGCGGTTGTCGTCGACACTAGACCCGTCGGCGTCATGGGAGACTGCACGCTCCTTGAGAGCACCTCCCTGTGCTTCTGCGCTTGCTCCTGTTTGAAACAAGGACCGGCACTCTTCACAGTGCTTACGCCTGTTGTTGATGTGCTGATGTTTTCGTGGTCTTCGCTGGATGAATCGCGAAAGCTTTGGCGATTGATGGGCCGTGTCCTTCCGACGTTGGTATTGCTGGAAGCTGTTGAGCTAGATGTGTGTAAGGATCGGATGTTCGAGGCTTTGTCTTTGGCGGAAGCGAAAGAGTCCGGTTGCATAACCAACGAACGAATGAGATGCGTGCCCGACGCAGAGTCCTGAGAACGTCTCCACTTGAGCTACGGTAGCAAGCTACACGTCCCGCTCCTCTCAGACTGGTAGTCCGTAGCCTTCGTAAGCTTTCTCTCCTGTCTACACTGCAAAGACCTCGAGTCGATCGATCTGTCCGGTTGACAACCTACACAACGCGTTCGTGCTACTGGAGTGCCAGCGCTCAGCGCTCTTTCCAATTGTGATCGTGGCAATCCTATGAATCCTCGTTCGATTGGAGTCGCGTGCCAAAGTTTTGGTTTCGAGACGGCAAGACTTGCAAATGTGCGTGTTTCGGATCGTTTTATCGCCCTCGTATCGCGAGCCTTTGAAGGAATGTGGTGCCCTTCCCTTGACCGTGTGGCATGCACTAGTCGTCCTTTTCTCCGTTTGCGTTTCCGTGAGAGCCTTTGCGGATGTCTTGAGCGCCTTGTTATGCCTGCTCCAGGAAGCGACAATGTATTGAGGATTGCGATGACGTTCAAGACTCGAGACTGATGAATGCAACACAAGGGTTGAGGATAAGAACCAACTCTGTCTGTCTCCGCTCCCTCGCGTCTTTGGGAGGCTCTTGATTTTTTTGGACCCCGATTTCCGACTTGCCTCGTCCGAGCGCGCTTTGCTGCTTTTGGTCGGTTCCTCACACGAGACGCGAAAGCCAAGTTAAAGTGCCAGAATGGCCTCATACACACGCGATAGTCACTCGGTCGTATCAGCACATCTATACTGTGCATAGACGGAAGCGGGATCGCGAGGAGCAGCACATGCTATTGTCGTGACCTGTCTCCCTTTGTCAAGCTCATGAATTCCCTCGTTCGTCCTCAGTGATGATCACACATCTACAATGCCATCCGTCTTTTGTGTTTCTGCTCGATGTTTTCGTGGTTGACGAAGAGTGAGCACATTTCAGCCGTCGTCCTAGTATGGGTGAATACGTGTGACAGCTGAGATATCTTAACTTCCTTATGTCATACTGACGCCCATGTCAGCGCACAGGAAGCGCCGAGAACCGCTCCATCTTCTTTCGCGAAACAGCCAGGATCGGCTGCACCTGCCCCGTGGCAGAGGCAGGCTCCGCACGCGCCAGTACTGTCACCTGCTTCGTCGCTCCATTTCCTGCTGCTGCTGTGGTAGCAAGTGCCAGCAACAACGGTGAGATCGCCAACCGAATACGGTGTAAGCTGATGTCCGCGGCAATGTGGTTGCTCAACCCTGCGGCGTCGCATGCTAACAACGCTTCGAGTGCTTTGGCGTCGTTGACCGCGATTGCATTGTGAGCGCGGATGCCCTCCAATATGCTTCGAGCTTGCTGAGCGAGCTCAGGTCCTGCAAGTGCAGGACCGAGCTGGACAATGGATTCCGAGAGTATTGCCAAAGCAGACGGCAATGTTGCTGATGCCGACGCGGTTGAGTGCTGGTCCGATGTCGAATACCCTTGCTGTTGACCGCTGAATACAGCGAGGAGGCGCTTCTCGAGCTGAGGTCTCCAAAACCTTTCTAATGCCACTTTCACTGCCTGTCGAACGGTCTTCTCCACGCTGTCTGCACCTGACGATTCTGTGACAGCAAGAATTGCGATCAATTGCATGAGCAGTGACGTCGAAATCGACACTCGGTGTCTCGATCCTGCAGAAGCACCATTCGCAGGCTCCGGAACAGACTGTTGCTGATCCAGTAACGCGCTCAGTCCTTGCTCTACCTCTGACCTCGAGGATGCTAAGATGGATTCATAGCTAGCCCGGATAGATGCATTCGCCTCTGCGAACTGCTCGTCCGCTTCGAGTTCCTTTTGGTATATTTCAAGATCTCCGGAGAGCGTGACCAAAGGGGTCTCGTACAGACTCGCGAGTCGATCAACGTGACGCGATCGTCCGCGGACGTGATCTTGCAATGCTGCCGCAAAGGCGCGACTCGTCCCTGGTTGACTGGACATCTCCTTTGCATCATGCTGACCTTCCATCTCGACTTGGTGGAAGAGAGCGTCCAAAGGTGCGTCGACGTTTACAGTAGCGCCTTCCGTTTGACCGGTGCGCAGGGCGGACACGAGTTTCTCTGTCTCGTCTAGCATTTCTTGCACTGCATGCTGGAGCTTTTGCTCCATCAAGTGCAACAGACGCTCTTGCAGAATCGAATCAATGGCTTCTTCCAAACGCTTGAGCTCCGAGAGGACCTGTGACTTACACTCTTGTCGAAGCGAGGTGGCTGAGCCATCGGATCCAGCGAGCTTCCGCGAAACAATTCGGCGAGCGCGATGAAGCGATATCCTGAGTGAGCGGCGAATCAAGGCGAGCTCGCTTACGTCTGTTGATTCTGAAAGCAAAGATCGTAAATTGTCGGGAGCGGCATGGCCTGATGTACCGACGATGGTGTCGCGGGCTTTGGTGGACCAAGAAGACAGGTCCTCAAGCATTTGATCGGGGGCTCGCGAAATCTGGCCTTCAAAATCTAAGAAAGGTGCAAACCTCCAGAGTGAGGGCGGCAGGCAGCGTGTCAGGACGTTGGCACTTGGCAATGCCTGAACGACACCGATCGTCGACACGCGCAGCGATTGACCCTGCCGCTGTTGCTGTGATGGATTTTGCGGAGCCTCCATCTCGATTTGCTCTGTGCTGGTGCTCTGGGGCAATCCATGACTCGATCTTCGTCGAAAGGCTCGAAGTGCCGCAGCATTTTGCCTGGCCGCCTGGCCGTCATTCTGTACTGCTGTATTCGGGAACAATGATGCTCGCTCTGATGTCGGCGAAGTCGTCGTCGGCGTGATGGGAGCAAAGCTGGCCGAGTCTGTGATCGTATGAAGCAGATCCAACAGTAGCGTCTTTGACGAAGACGTTGACTCTGCTCTGGCGGGTGGAAGCATGAAGATCTGTACAGCATGCTGCAATGTACGAGCGAAAAGGATGACCAGCTGAGCTATGGTCTGCGATGTTTGTGCCGCCCTGTCTGTATCACTGCCATGTGATGTCGCTGCATGATGCTGATTGGCTCGAGGATGTGAAGATGCTTTCGCCTTTTGTCGATGTACCATTCGCCTCATGGCTGTGAGTCGCTGTGAAAGCAACAGGTGTGTAGCCTGGTCGAGCTTGGTGCCATCGATCAGCACCAAAGCAGCAAGCTGATCTACGACTGCCATGGATTCAATCTCGGCGTCCGAGAGCAGAGCGACGGCTCGGTGTATGATTTGCTTGCGCATGGGAAGCATGCTTTGCCATTGCTTTTCGATGAATGGAAACGCCTTCTTGACGTTGACCTTGAGCAGCGAGACCGCCTCAGAGGCTGAGCTGATGCCTTCTTCGCCTTCGACCACGATTGCAGATTGTGAGCCCGGAGGCGGAATCGAATCGATCAGATCCCACCATGTGGCTCTAGCAAGCATGAAGGCCCATGCGGCTTGTAGTGTCTTTCCCTTCTCAATCGACTTCCATACGTATTCCGGTGCATCCATGATCAAGCGCAGCGATGCACCGAGAACATAGATCGCCTCTTGGTGCAGCGAAGAAGTGTCTGCATTCGGTAGCCCGAGACCGCCTGGTGTCGGGAGAAAGCTCTTGCGCCGAGACGCCTTCTTGGCTGACTCGCCATTCTCTTCAGATGCCACAGCAGACTTGACGCCTCCCGAAAGCTTGTGCAATCTCTGAGAGAGTTGGCTTGAGCTTCCTGCCATGTCGATGATGGTGTTGGCTGTGCCGAGCAAGTCTTCGTAGCGCTGGCCCACTAGAGCTCTGAGCTCCTCTTGCTTTCCGAGTGCGGTACTTCTGACAGCGTGCTCATATGCCTCGACCTCCTTGATGGTCAATGAGCGAAACAACGTATCCGGTTCTGTGCCGAATGGATCGAGGCCGGTGGCCTGGAAGATGCGGCTGGCTTCCATTGGTACGGATGTGCGCCGTGGCAATCGGTCTGGCGAGAAAAGGGCGTCAGTGCTGGTGCTACCACTGCTGGAGGTGAGAGAAGCGTTTGTTCGAGCGTGTCGGGCGCGCCCATGGTGTCTAGCCAGTGTGGATGGAGACGTGGGCAAGTTGGCGTATGGTGCCGAGCCGTTGACATGGTTGGACCCGCCAGGCTGGCCATGTGCGGTGGCCGACATGATGCAAAAGTAACCCTCGGTAGTGTCCTCTGACGCACAGCTATGACTTTTGGTGCGACACAGAAGGCATGCGTGCTGGGTCTTTCAATGTGTTTGTTGCTAGGATGATGTCGTGGAGGTGTTGTTGAGAAGATGGTGTTGAGGTGGAAATGCAAGCGCGTCTGTGCGTTGTGCTGCCAAAGTGTTGCTTTCTGTGCCTTTGAAATCCTTAAATGCAAAGACTCGAGAAATCGGCTCCGATCGGCTGGACCCTGAAGAGCAACACTGCGTCAAAAGGCGTTCTTGGTGCTTCTTGTTCACCGTTTCGTCCGTTTTTGTTCTTCGACCGAGACTTTGCTCATCATCAACTTCACAACCTCGGCCGGCGATCATGTCAATACCAGGCAAGGACACCGGGTCCGTCGTGCTCGAGACGTCCATGGGACGTATGGTCTTGGAGCTCTATTGGAAACATGCCCCCAAGACATGCGCCAACTTTTACCAGCTAGCCAAGCAAGGCTTCTACGACGGTATCATCTTCCATCGTGTCATTAGCGATTTCATGATCCAGGGAGGCGATCCAACAGGTACAGGCTCAGGCGGTGCATCTATTTACGGCGGAGCGTTCGAGGACGAGCTGCATCCAGAGCTGCGATTCGTCGGTGCTGGTATCCTTGCGATGGCCAACGCCGGACCAAACACCAACAGGAGTCAGTTCTTCGTGACATTAGCACCCACACCTTTCTTGGACGGCAAGCACACCATCTTCGGGAGAGTGTCGGATGGTATGCATGCTGTGAGGGAGATCGGAGCAGCGGAAACAAAAGACGAAAGGTAGGTATCAGCATAAGAGACCAGCGAAGTCTTAGCGTCGCAAAGCACTAACGAACACTATGCCTCTACTTTGTTTTGACAACAGACCTCGAGAAGAGATCAAGATCGTCCGAGCTACGGTCATCTGAACACTTGCATCGCGTTCATTGCTATGATGCGATCAAAATCGCCTGCAGTGCTATATCAACTACCTATACCCACAACACCTGAAAATGCGATTTCTTTTTGTGTCCACAATTTAGAGATCTTTTCTGCAACATCGAGTGCCGTTCGTAACTTACTTGACACGGCTTTCTCGACCAAATCAATTGATATGGCAGGTGGCATGATATGGCCGCATATGCTAACAGCTCCAGTGCAAGTCCAACGACACTTATGGCAGACACCGAACGCAGATCAGAGGGAAAACGACGTCTACGCGCGACTCGGAAAGTTGCTCGAATCGTCCTTTTCCAAGGCTATTCAAGAGAACGATATCGATTTCACAAAGGAATTCTAGTCACAAAAATCGACGCACACAAAACAAGCTGAAAGCACAGGTTGGTATGATGCCTGGTGTTGCGTAGCTGGCGGAGCCCTGTTCTGACCGCCGAGCCCATGGTGGTAGTAGTAGTACAAGGATGAACACAAAGAAGAGAAAAGATACGAGAAGAAAAAAGACAAGACTACGAAAGTGGAGCGGAAAGTGCAAGATAGTCGCCTATCGAGACCGTCCTAGACGAAAGCGTGAACCGACGTCATGATATGGGATGGAGAAGGTGATGGTAGTACAGTGGAAGATGCGAGAACAACGAAAGCGAGACGAATCAAAAGAAACGAGACGCTTAGATGTCCTGCGAGCCACCAGCCTTCTTGGGCTTGCCCGACTTGGCGGGGAGAAGCTCGGACTGGATGAAGGGCAAGACACCACCCTGGGAGATGGTGACACCGCCAAGGAGCTTGTTCAACTCCTCGTCGTTGCGGATAGCGAGCTGAAGGTGACGGGGAATGATACGCGACTTCTTGTTGTCACGAGCGGCGTTACCGGCAAGCTCGAGGATCTCGGCAGCCAAGTACTCGAGGACGGCAGCGAGGTAGACTGGAGAGCGAGACAGAGGCAGGAATAGAAATGAGAGGAGAAGACGAGTCAGTCCGTCGGTCCATAAACGTGAGATGCAGAGGTTAGAAGGATAGGATACATACCGGGAGCACCAGCACCGACACGCTGAGCGTAGTTGCCCTTTCGCAAGAGACGGTGGATACGACCAACGGGGAACTGAAGACCGGCCTTAGCCGAACGGGACTGGGCCTTGGACGAAGCGTCACCACCAGCCTTACCACCAGATTTGCCACCGGAAGACATTGTTGTAAAAGTTGTGTATGGGGGGTTGGGTTGAGGGAGAAGGGTTGAAGTTGGAAGATGATAGACGATGGAGAGAAGAAAGAGAAAAAGAGAGGGGAAGCACAGGTGGAGCAACTGATTCGGACCAAGGGTTTTATCGTCTTTCGAGCGGTCCCTGCGCAGCGGGCCTGAGAGACAGGCAGCCAGACAGCCAGACAACCCGACGTGCGTGCGGAAGTTGCATCGCAGCACAGCTGGAGAGTGACACTCTGACAGCGGTCGCGACGCGCTCGTTCTGCTTCTGCAGAAGCACTCCGACACTCAACACAAGAACGCAGTGTTGGAGATACCAAAGGTGCGAAATTGGCCGTGATTTTCGAAAAAAACCAAAAAAGGTGTGCGCATCACGCTACTGCTGTTGCTGCAGCTCAGCCTTTGTGCAGCACATTTTCGTCATGCTTTCGACGCGTTGATCCGCAAGCCTCGACATTGGGAACGGAATTTCTCATTATGGCTTTTGGCAATAACACTGCGCCCTGCAACCCAGATTGCTTTTGGACTTTGAAGCCAAGAGCAAATCTTGCGCTAAAACAAATGCAGCCTTCGAAGCCCTCAATTGACATCAAGATATCACATCGCTTTCTTTCTACGCCTGATGTGTCTGCCACAGTTAGCATCGATGCCAAGCTTCCAGGCGTTCTCACATATTCTCACGTATCGTCGTTGATACTGCAAGGACCCTGTTCTGCGCCAAAAGGTCGAGCCTATGCTGGGATCGTGTTCCCATAGTACTACTGTGAGGAGAATCAAAGGATTGATTGCAGTATGAAGAGAAAGGTATCAGCGACAGCGAAGCCGAAGCAACGCTTCGGGGCACAACAGGCGACGAAGCCCGCAAAGGCATCAAGTCAGGCTACACTGACCATTGACAGTGTATTCTGCAAAATCGTCGTTCGGCACTAAATTGGGGCCTTCGTCGCCCTTTGGCACGCAATTGACGCACGGTTCCACAAAGCGCATAGGCAACACGTTAATTCGGCTTCCCTTGATTTTTTTGGCGCAAAGAAATTCCGATCCTCTTAATTTCCAAGCAGCACCTAGACACTGCAATTCCGACACTGCTTGACGCGTGTGTGAATGCGTGTTGCACTGCTCTTGGTCTGCGCTTCTACGCTCTTGCTGCTGTTCATGGGCGGACTGCGCGTCGACGTTTTCCGCAAGTCACAGACGCGCCCGTCCCTCTGCGCAGTCTATGCCAGTGCTTCCCTGCGTTGTAGCGTGTGTGTGCGTTTCCCGCACAGGCAAGATCGTTTATAACCCAAGCCTTTCAACTCGGCATTGACTTCGGACCCTCTTCCTTTTCTCTCTTCTCCTCATCCGTCAAGCCTTCCAACACTCATATCCACCACCTTCTAACCCAACCACCTCCTTTCAAACTTATTCAACATGCCCCCCAAGCCCGCTGAGAAGAAGCCCTCCTCCACCGCCGGCAAGGCCCCCGCCTCGTCCGCTGGTAAGGCCCCCGCTTCCGAGGCTGCCAAGAAGACTTCCAAGGCTCCCGCCAAGTCTGGTGACAAGAAGAAGGCCACCAAGGTCCGCAAGGAGACCTACTCCACCTACATCTACCGTGTCCTCAAGCAGGTTCACCCCGACACTGGTATCTCGAACAAGGCCATGGCTATCTTGAACTCGTTCGTCCAGGACATTTTCGAGCGCATTGCCACCGAGGCTTCCAAGCTCGCTTCGTACAACAAGAAGTCGACCATCTCGTCGCGAGAGATCCAGACCGCTGTCCGCCTCATCCTCCCCGGTGAGCTTTCCAAGCACGCCATCTCGGAAGGTACCAAGTCGGTCACCAAGTTCTCGTCCTCCAAGTAAACGCGTCCTCCTACCGTAGGATCGCCTTTTTCTTGTTCTCGTCGTCGTCATCTTGTAGCTACCACATCCTCTTCTATTCGGCCCGACGCGTTCGGAGCAGCGCGTCGAGGTGTCCTCAGTAGTCTCTGACACTGCCAGCCCACCCTTTTTCGCCTCTTTTTTCTTTTCTTGGTCGCCTTGTGTCTCTTCTGTACTTTTACCGCCAGCGCTAGCATCTACCCCACCTCAGATATATCCAGCAGCAATCTGAGCATATCGGTCTCAAAACATATCCCTTCTTTCGTTTGTGTGCGTTTGTGCGGCTTTGGTGAGATCTGAGTTGATTTGGCTTTTTCCATTCAAGAGCGCGTTCGCACTTGGAAGTGCGGATGCCGCGTTCGACTGGCAGGTGCGGCGCATGTTGAAATTGCTCATCGGGAAATGTTGTGATCTTCTCGCGAGGCGTTGTCAAGCCTGCGGTGCGGATCGAGAGGCAACCTAAATTATCTGCACAGTCCTTCTCTAGTGACGAGCTGAATTGGAAGACGCTGCAAAGGGTACAAGTACAAGTGCGGAACAGAGCAGAACAATCGCCTACGCTCAGCCACGTAGCAGACCATCCAGAGCAGCCTGCATGCGTTGCATATCTTGCTCTTCTTGGGCTTCGTTGAGTTTTGGATCCTCAATGGCGAGGTCTGGCAGATGATCGGTGGTGCTAGCTTGACCGAGTTTGCCATCTGTGAGTTGATAGAGGACTTTGTCGACTTCTTCTTGCGCTTCCTCCTCCATTTCGTCTTCGTCTTCGCCTAGGATGCCAGAGTCGAGGGTGTCGTCCATGAGTTCTTCCATGATGCCAGCCTGCAAGTTCGTGAACGGTGCGCGGAGCAAGAATGATAGCAAGATGGTGAGCAAAGGGCACGATATATATGAGTTGAAGTGCTTTGTGGAAAGCGGATACGTACCTTGGTCATCTCTGCGCTCATCTGTCGCATGACCGCTGAAACTTCTGGTAACTTGACGAGCTGATTCGAAAGCTTCATGATCTCGGTCGACTTTTGCATGCTCCCTGTCACCTTGTACATCGCTGCGGATCCGTCGTGTATCGTACATTCTTTCGTGTCAGTCTGGCTATCTCTCTTTCGCTTTGTATGGATTCGTGTTACTTACCCAATTGATGCTGTAATTGCATGTTGATACTGTTGAGTCTTGCCTTGGATACCGCTAACCTGTTCTTCTGCTTGTTCGCTCGGACAACCTCCCTCGCCAAAATTTTTGCATTCTTGACATCGCCCTTCTTGGCCAGCTTCTTGATCTCGGCTTTGGTCTTGGTGGAACCGGTATCGATCTGACGCATCTCTCTATCCAGCGCTCGTTGTTCGGACCGCAGTTGTGATTGCACTTTCTTCACTCGCTCTGACGGCGTCGGGTTTTGAAGAGGTAAGTGCTAGTGTCAGTAAGCATTGACATCAGATCCGATACTGACGCCTGTGGTGTGCGTTGTATTGCGGAGCTTACCCTCCTGTGACGGTCCAAAGATGAACTTGGATACCGCCTGCATCTTGTGTCTTTGTACGTAGAAATCGCCCCTGACTGTTCTTGTCGAGTTCGCAGTTGTCTCCGGTGCGAGTATGTGTCAGTGGTACGGCGTGTACAGATGGATGCGCTTGGCGATCGTAATCGTCCTTGCTGATGCGAATGCTGCGGGTGGCTGAGTAGAGCGAGCTGAGGGTGTGATGTGTGGATGGTGTTGGATGACCGCTATTGTCAAGGTGAAGTTGGACCCGCGTAATCGTGATGCGCATGCACGGCTGCGTAGGGTCTATCTGGCCGGATTCGGAATTCGGAACTTGGTTCGAAGGCCGGCTTCTTTCGTCCGATAACCCTAGCCTGCCTGTAGCATTTGGACATCTGTTCCGACCAGTACTGCTATCATGATGCGGCAGTGTCGACCTATATGTACTTTCCAGTCCTTCTGGTCGTGTGGTATGATGCTTCCAAGCTCTTGAGTCCCACTTTCAATGGTATGCGATCATGCTCTATACGAGCAAGCATTGTCTTGAATGATATTTTTACACAGACTTAATCTCGACATTTGGAATATCTGCAAAAATGGAGGCGATTTAATCAATCTTTGGCTGACATCTGTAGGCCGCAGAAACCTAACACTGTGGTAGCTTGCACAACACCTGGCACAACTATCTCATCAACCCACACCACTCTCGCTCGAGACACACTTGACTCTCAATCGAGACCATGCTGACTCGAGCTGCACAGCGAGGATACCGACTGACAGAGACTGCAGAGAAAGCTACAACGATGCGAGCAGATGTTGGCTCAAACGCCCATGCAAGCCACAGCTGATGGCGTGGAGACAGCAAATGCAAGCCTACGGAATCCAACGTCAAGTTCGCGCGAAGTTGTGCAACGGCTCGGCGTTGACATGGAGACCAACGCCAGCCCGATCGATTTACGGGACATGGCGTCACTGCGTCTCATCAACGCTTCATGCGAGCGTCTCACCGTGCGTGCTGCATCAGGGCTGTGCTCACCATCACGAAGAACTCAGGATGTGACATCGAAACCTCATGCTGTTTTGCCTGGCACGAGTTGAGCGTGTTGTGTTGTTCGCAGATGGTTGATCCGCGCGACGCGTCAAAGCAGATCAACACACGCAAGATGCACAAGGTGAGACACGCGGTGCGTCGATCTTTTCGGGACGAGGATTTTCGCAAGCGCGGCTTTACGGTAGCTACCTTAGGCGAGCAGATGTGGACTCCGATGGCAAGCTAGAGTCGGTACTGAGAATTCCTTGCTCGGATTCTTCGTCAACGCTTCAGATTCCGACAGTGCTGCTGCTGTATTGCGGTGAAAACGACGGCAAATGCCTAAAGCGAGACGGCGTAGGGAGCCAGGAATGAGAAGCGAAATTGCAGACCCTGCTTCTCGGCTAGTGCGTAGGCTCAGCTGGGATCATGACCACACTTCGGGAACATGTGTTGCTCCCTCACCAGACAGGGTGCTCATACGTATGCTGTGACTGCGTGCTCTAATTGCCAATACGGGCAGATCGTCGCTGGACCATTTTGGATGCAAAGTGGTTTCGGAGCTCCCGCACGTCCATCATGCTTTGAAAGTGTGAGAAAAAAAATGCGTGTTTATCTCAGAGAAAGAAGCGTGATGAGGGTCTTGACACCCTCATACAGTCCACACACGCGTTGCGCCCCTTACCGCTTGATCTTGACTCGGCTACTGCCTCCATTCCATTCCTTGCCTTGCCTTGCTCTGGCCAACTCTTCCCCTTTGTGTTGTGTTGTTCTCTCTCCCCGCTCCGCCTAAATTCATGCTGTTGCTCCTTGCCCTTTTGGCGTTCGGCTAGACCTTTTGGGCATTCGGTTGGCTGCATGCTCGCTTTGCCTTGCCTTGCCTTGCCTTGCTTCTCCGCCTGCAGTCCGAGACGTGCCTGCTTTTGGCTCAACGTTAGCGACTCTGCTCGTCCTCAGTGGCACACCAGCAACGCTCTTCATTTCCACTTTTTGGCGTGATTTGCACCCTGCAGCAGCAAGAAAGCGCGGCAGCTTGTTGTCCCCTTGACTGATTTACTGCCGCCGAGCTCGCTTGTTTAGACATCAGCGTCGATCCCTTGCCTCACCTTGCTTCGCTTTGCCTTGCCGACACCTCCTGCTCTTTCCCTTTCTCTCAACTCATTCTTGTGGTCCCAACTGTCCTTTCCGCTGTTCCGTGCTTTGGTCCGCACTCTGCCTGATTGCATTTCATTTCTCATTCTCTATACAATCACCGTCCTCGTTCGCAGCTATTCTCGAGGCTCAGTCGAATTCATCCTTACACACTCACTTGCCCGTTCCGGATCTGCTCTATTCCGCTCTTCCGTCCGTCCTATCACCATCATCTTCCACTGCCGACAGCGTATCTCTCTATCACCTCCTTACTTGCCGCTTTAGCCATCAATACTGCCAGCAGCTGCCATCCATACGCATTCATCACCCTGCCTCACCATTCGACTATCGAATCTCGTAAACTCTCAATTTTACCGCATCGACTTTTGCCAGCGACAGAGATTCGAAGGAAAGGATTAACCTTACATCTTCGTCAGCTCATCTGCAATCAGAACACCAAACATTGTCACCTCTAGACATTGATTCCATCACCAGTCCGACTCAGCACGCATACCCTTCAGACTACTCGACACTCTTTGCGCGAACACACTTTTGTCCTTCATTGTCAACGAGTGTACCACGTAGACACAATCTCTCCCCCTTCTACATCGTACTAGCTTCAACAAGAGCCAAACTCGGCGAGAATATGATCATGCTCTGATCACCGCACCTGGCTACCGAGAACTTCGCGATCCTAGACGCCATCACATATCCTCTTCTTCGAGCAACATATACCTATCTGATACCCGCTTCTCTCGACTTCCCGCCGCAACCTCCAGCATGTCCGCCATCGCGTCAAGGCCAACTTCGATGGCCAACTCATTCTACGAGTCCGAGGGTCGTCCGAGCACCGATCATGGCCGCATCATCAACCCCACCAACAAGACACGAGAGCTCGCTCGTGCCATCGGCAGAGAAAGAGAAGGCCTTGTTCCATCCTTTCGCCCGCCTAGCAGCTGGACACAGCGTTCCAGCCATCACGACGTTGTCTGGACTGGCGAGATCGGAGACGACCTAGACGCCAACGATGACCAGTTCTCAGACGCAGAGAGCTGGGACGCCGATGCACAGACCGACTCGCACGCAGCCAACCACCTCGAACACGACCCCACAACCAGCGTTTACGGTCACGTTCGTCCCACAAGCATCGGCAGCTCCATCTTTGCTGGCCGCGGCGCAAGATCCGAACGAAGACGCAGGGAAGCTCCTCCCCCTCTTCCCACTCTTCCAACCAGCCATCAGCAGCAGCACAAAGCCAGCCAGCATCTTGGCAGCGATGCTACCGGGCTTTTGAGTGCATCGCCTCACGGTATGCTCAGCCCGTTCAGCGACGCTAGTGGCTTTGAGAGCAGCAGTCAATACAGCGGCTTTGACAGCAGAGACGAGCCTGCTGATCCGGAGGATCTTGTCAATGGCTTCGACATGCAGTCCAACAGACTCGATGGACCTTCTCGCCGATCCGATGCCAACGACGACGCTGATGCCGACAACAAGGCAAATGATACCTCGTCACAACACGTGCCGTCCCGCAACTCTTCCCGTACTGCTCCTCCCATCCCACTCAAAGCCGCATCAAGGAGCAGCAACGACTCGTTGAACCGCCTTGGCTCTTCGCAGGACGACGACCCTACTGCTCCCAGACGCAGCCCCGCAAGGTTGGCAGATGGCACGGTAGTGCCCAAGATGCCCCCAGTCCCGCAGACGAGCGACCTCACTCGCCCGCGCAAGAGCAAACAACGTCGCGATCGGTCACCCATCCTGTCTTACGATGGCGGTGTAGCCGAGGAAGAAAAGATGCTTAGCTCGCTTCACGACCAGCTTGCAAAAGATGCACAGAGAGTCAGTACGCTTGGTCCTAGGGTCAAGAAGAATGCACCTGCTCCGTGGGAACTTGGCGGCGAAGACGTCGCTACTACCGCAGGTCGACCATCTCTACGCGATGCACTGCGTCCGAGCGGCGAAACGTTCGAGAAGTCCTTCTCTAGGTTCAAGACAAGGCCATCCGTCGAGAGCTCGCATACCGGAGGCCGAAGTCCCAATCCGACACATATGCCTTCCGGTCTTGTTCACAACTCCAACTTTCCGGCGGTTGCTTCGTTGGAGCAAGAGGCGCAAAAAGAGGATGACGTGCAATCCTTGTTTGCTGCCCAGCGCTCGCGTTCAAAGAGCGTCTCGAGCAGTGCCGTCGGCATGTTGAAAGGTCTCGGCTTGGCAGCTGCTGCAGCGCCAGCGTCCAAGAAGAACAAGCTTACGAAAGCGTTGCGACTTGTTGGTGGAGCAAGCAGCTCCCATTCGTCCTCTGCGCCACTTTCGGAGCTGCCTGCTTCAACAAATCACAACTTCGCTGCTCATGCGTCTCCTTCTTCGCCCGGCTTTGCGAACGCCCACGACCTCGGCGCATTCCCTCATAGCAGCTCGAGCCGCACGATCAACAGCAATGGGCTCGTAGCGCCGTTGAGCAAGAGCACTGCCGATCTCGCCAACATGATCATGGCTACCAACACCAAATACAAGGACCAAGCACATTCACCACCCCTTCCTTCGCCCAGGCACGCCAGTGGAGCGCTACCTTCGCCTCGTCTGGGTGGTGTGCGCAATCTGGCGTATAAAAAGGATACGCTCAGCCCCACCGACGGTGCTACCATGCCCAACGAAGCTGGTCAGCGTACGAGCTCTCTGGAGCAATCACGATCGCGCACACCACCGATGCGGGAAGTCAGCATCAGCAAGCGATCAGACATGACGCTGGATGATGCCGCTACAACACGCAGTAGCAGCATTGGTGGCGAAGACGGACTCGGCTTCGTCACTCCCGAGGGTCAGTCGACGCCAGTAGCCAAGGTGACCGCAGAGACCTCGATGGCCCGACGACAGCCTAGCTCACCGACCTCTCTGGCCCCGGCGATGTCCACTTCGTCCAGTCAGACTTCGGGCAGCCTACCTCTGCCTGGTAACATCGAAGGTGTGCCGTACAAACTCATCTCGCTCGAAGAGGCTCGAGAGCAAGCACGTCAGAAACAATCGGAATGGCTTGCCTCCTCAGGTGGCTCCATGGCGATGAAGACATCCCCTTACCTTGCTTCGGGCGAATCTCATGATGACGTTCATATGCAGAGGGAGGGCTCCCATGACAATCAGTTGTCGTCGCGCTTGCTCAAGAACAAGAAGAGCGGCTTCTTGCTTCGTAAGCTCAAAAAAGAGAAGGGCGTCAGTGTCGAGATCGACGGTGTCTCGACATTCCCGCCAAGTGGAAGTATGAGGGACTTGACGAGATCGAGCAAGTCACCCATGCCATCGTTCTCGGTCACGGGTCTGGACGAGGAGGGAGAGCCAGGCAAGGCGAAAGCTCTCAACCAGAAGCCGGCGCTGCAGATCCGCCCAGTCTCGTCCATGTTCTCTGGCTTTGCTGCCGACTTCTTGGACGCATCAGCGCTCAGTGAGGGCCACGGTCGTGAGGCATCGAGCGGCTCGACATCGAGCTCCGGGGGCTTGCTGGCTCCGCACAGCCCAGCTACCTCAAACTTCCGAACTCCATCTCCTGCCACCTCGGACATCGGCAGATTTGCATCTTCGCCTTACAAACCCAAGCTCGCCGAGATTCGACCCACGCCTCACGGAACAGTGCTGCCTGGACCAACTGTGCCTGGTTCCGCCGACAGCAACTGGAGCGGTCATGGCGGCGCTACTGGTGCAAGTCGCTTGCCGAGTCTCGATGCTGGCACGAGCAACTCTGACACGCAATCCAACTTCCAATCTCCTATTCAATCGCCCCTAACACCTTCCTTCCATCACTCGATCCACGCTTCATCCGGCACCACTCCTTTGCTCGAAGGCTCGGAAGCCGAACCTGCTTTCTCACCACCTGCCTCTCCACAAATTCCAATTCCTGAAGAAGTACGTTCACGCGCACGCGAGATCGAAGCTCAGATACAAGAGCTCAGTAACGAGCTGCATGAACTTCGCATCAAACACGTCGGTCACGGCACCGCTCCTGCTTTTGAAGATGCAGACAGCAAGAAAGAGCACCGTGCTGTCGGCGATTGCCCGTACTGCGGCTGCGGATGCGCTGAACAGAGGCGATTGCAGAGCATCAACGAAGCTGCTGTGCTCAAAGGGATCAGCGTGCTCGATAGAGGAAGGGCGTTGAAGCCTAGCTCGAATATGGGCAACACTGGCAAGTTTGGTGGTTACACAAATCGATAGTTTCCTCACTCACCGCGTCGTTCTTTGTATACCCGTATGAATACATCTTCCTTGGTGTCGTACCTGATCAGACTTGTGACGTGCGTGTTGTTTGACTCGTGAAGAGTGTGAAAGGGAAGGTGGGCGAGGATGAAGGACGGTGAAATCCGGCGTCTATCGAGGGCACACGCACACGCGTGTGTGCGTTTGTGGCTTTTGTGTTGTTTGTGCCGACCATGCACAAATTCCAAGTCGCCGGCTTATCAATTTTGGTTATCTTCTTCCTCTCACCTGCGCTCCTCTGCAATTCAGCGCCAAAGCTCAGATCCCACTTAAAAGAGGTTTCACACGTTGGTTGCAATAGATGCTTTACACTTGCATCGCCATTTTGTGGGAACGAGCTTGTGGCGTTGAATGATGAGGTGCGTAGATTGGCGTGGTGAGCGGCGAGTTGAAAGCGTGGGTGTCATGCATTGCGACCTTGCGGGATTTTTGTGATACGGCTGCACGATGATGGTTGCATAGGGGTCTTCAGGGTCCATGTAAACGAGCAATCGACGCTTGCTCTATGTAAGCGAGCAAAGGTCTGATTCGTCATTGTCTCGAAGCTCGACCCTCCTCTTCTCTACTTCAAGCTTTAAACTCTTCCTGCTGTCCCTTGCCTACTCACCATCATCATCACCATCAACACAAGGAGCGAGACGCCATCTCTTCCTCTGATAGCGATCGCTGTGGCATCGCACGATCACAACCACCATGTCCCGTCTGGCAGCGCGCCAACACCTAACCTCTTCCGACGTCCACCCCGACCCCTCTTCCACCCAACCTCTCCTCCCCGCCGCCGCACCTCTCCCAACCCAGCCTACGCGACTCCACAAACCTCGTCACTTGCCCCCACCCTCTTCGCTTTACCCACCTAACACTCTCGCCAAACTTCGTCACCTCTACCGAGAAGAACTAGCCGAATTCTGGGGCACCTTTCTCATCCTCCTTTTCGGAGCTGGTGTAGAATGTCAAGTCAACCTCCATTATCGCGCTTCTGGTAGCCCGCGCGAAATCGCAGCGTACGGAAGCTATTTTCAAGGGCGACTAGCTTGGGCAGCGGGAGTAGCTATCGCCGGGTGGGTGAGCGGTGGTGTCAGTGGTGGCCACTGTAACCCGAGCGTCACTGTTGCGCTGGCGCTATTTCGAGGCTTCCCTAAACGCAAAATCTTACCCTTCATCATCGCACAGGTACTCGGTGCTACGGCTGGAAGTCTGGTCGTCTACGCAAACAATTTCAGCCACATCGATGCGTTCCAACGCCAACCTTATGGAGGAGGAAGAGGGGTTCGTACGGTCAAAGGCCCCGGTTCAACAGCAGGCTTATTCTTCACCCTTCCATCCCCTAACCTTTCCACCGGCCAAGCATTCTACTCGGAGTTCCTCGCAACCGCAATCCTACTGTTTGTGGTCTTCTCCCTCTCCAACCCAATCACTCCGCTTCAACCCCCACGTGGAACCCAACCTTTTGCCATGTTCATCCTCCTCCTAGGCATAGTGGAGATATTTGAAGGAAGTGGAACACAGCTTCCGTGGTCTACTAAGTTTTTACTTGGACTTAGTAGTGGTATACAG